>WURT03022401.1:0-15747 GCA_009936505.3 Holothuria glaberrima | reverse complement strand
AAGATATAAGGGCTTTCGCCTTAAGGGGGGGGGGGGAATTAGCGTTTTATATATATATATATATATATATATATATAATGTGTTATATATATATATATATATATAACACATTATGCAAGACATTGTACTTCAGTCCTTATCTCTGATAGTTAATTGTCAACAATTTTGTATTCTCAACTTGTAAATTGAAGAAAATCAGAGGAAATAGAACTGTTAACTGATGTTAGGGTTATGGCAGTTATCATAAACACCACCTAAACAGTCACAACAGACTGTCGACGGAATCTTCTCTTTACAAGAGGTAGGATCAAGAACTCCTTGCTATACCACTTTCAAAACTTCACACTGATTTGAATTCGCCACACACTTGCTGCTGTTCTGCATAGGTCTTAATATAAAGACTTGCACATTGTTTTTTCAAAGTACTCGATCTAATATACAGAACGACAAACTCATGTACATGCACTGTTTTACAATCATGAAATTAATTGCAATTCATTCGGTAATAGTACTCTGACTACAATATTACATCTGCTACACATTAAACAGTTTACCAACTTTAGTACAATTTGTGTTTACTTGGGTTGACATCTTGAACATTTATATATGGGGTAGAGTTCAAAACTGCCACAAACAAGTAGATACATGCAATGTCACTGTCCACCCACACATTAGCAGGATTTTGTAGTATTGACAGCTGGCTATAACTAATTACCTTTTTCTGTCCAAACTCTTTCTCATTTATACACTGCGTATGTTTGCTGATTGTATAGGCCTACAGTGCAGCAGGCTATATGATTACAATGTCCTGGCTGCAATACGTATACAGCTAAGTAAAAATAGCAGTGCATAAGTGCTTTAATGTAATCTCTAATAAAGAGGTGAACGCATTAAAATACACACAACTGAAAAAAAGCAAAATTGAAGAAAAAATGACAAATATATTTAAATACAGTTTTTGGCAAATGATGATATGAAAAGTTTGCAGACTTTTAAAACCCTGAGATTTTAGTCCCAAAATTCGAGCCTACAGTTTCCTGAATGTTCAATGCTTTTTACACACTAAATCTATGCTTGTATTTTAAGGGAAGCTTTAACACAGACTACTGGTGGATCCAAGGAGGAAGGGGGAAATGGGGGCCATGGCCCCACCCAAAGGTGGGCCAAAAAATTGTTTTTAAAAATTTGCTGAATAATTATGGAATAAACTTCAATAGGAAGCTTTAGCCGGCAAATAAATATTTCACAATTGTACACTTCTGTTGCTTCAAATCGCATCTGAGGGCATTCAGTTGTTAGAAAAATCCCCTCCCTTGAGCCCCCTAGTTGAAACTATCGCCCCCGCACTTGCCCTCCTGAAATGAAATTACAGACTGAGAAAAAAATATTTTAATACACGCCAAATATGTGTGCCTACAGGCTACATGATGATGTCTGTTACGTTTTTGTCTGTCCTAGAAATATACTGTACGACTAGAATCTGATTATGAGCAAGTTAACACAGGGCTCTCATCTGCCGAGTACGTCCAACTCCAGTTCATTTAGCTCAAGAATGGCAACACCAAACTGAGGGTCCAAGCTCTGTCTCCCTAGCGTCGAATTTATCAACTTCCATTTACATCCACCCTGACACACTGATGCATTGACTTTGTGTGTGAAAGTCATTGACTGTTTTCGGACTATTTTTGGGCTAATAAATCCAAGAAGCTCCAAGAAGCGGGGAGAATTTCGAAGTGGGGGCTGCACAAAGTGGGGGATGCATATATTCTTGCTTAGAACACTCGGGAAGTGCCGTTTCCGGCCATCTAGGGGTTTGTAAAGCCGAAAATTTGTGGTACGCTCCGTTCCAACCGATGATGGCGCTCCACTTAGAAACATATATTAACATTTTTCATAGATTGATTTTTTTTGCATTAATTGAGAAATTGCAGACATGAGATCCATATTTCAAGGCTGGGTACATGCAGCTATAACACTCGGGAAGTGCTGTTTCCGGCCATCTGAGGGGTTTGTAAAGCCAAAAATTTTATTGTTCACTCCGTGCCAACCTATGGTGGTGCTCCGCTTAGATAGCCCTATAGTATCAGCTGTAGTATCAGCTAAGTCTGCCCCACTAGTCATGCCCTCCGCCCCCCCAGATTGCAAAGTCTGGCTACGCCACTGCTCACCATATCACTGTACGACCAGTTTGGCCCCTCCCAAACAAAGGCCCTGGATCTGCCAATGACTATGTATGTCTCTTTGTTCCAACTTTTCTACATTCAGACAAGTCAACATGAAATTTGGGTTATGGTGAAAGTATTAGGGTTACATGTATCAGAGCCTAGAGATGTTGACACATAGCAGTGTAACTGCTCTAACAATCTTAAAAAATTCAGAACATGAAATTGGAATGAATTTCCAAAACCATCCAAACATTTGTAGAAGACTTTCATACAGCCATTAATTTGCATTTTTTTCCAAAGCTCTACTGTTGATATTTTTATTTTTGAAGCCTACAATGAATATTACTTCAGAATAACTGAGGCAAGGTCTCTGTGTATTAAATATTATGGATGTCATGCCTATACTGCAGGCTTCCCTTCTTGTGTTTCCAAGCAACATTTTCTAAACACATACTGTATGATTGTTACTTCGCCTAGAAAACTTCTAGTCAAAGTGATGCAATCGCCACAGCAGTTTTCGGCGAGGCATTCAGAGATTTTGTCTTTGAATTGCGTTTTATCGGCAGTTTTGTAAGCTACTGTACGGATCTGAAATTTGGAGAGGATGTGTAACGTGTCATGCAAATTCTACCACTAAAATTTTGTGTAGATCGATGGTTATATGAAGTCGCTGGAGCTTTTGGCCATAAAACCTATCTTCCTCTAGGGATTTTGATATTTGTGCCCGAAAGTTTGCACACTAAGTTCATGGGTTAGCCATGCTCATATCTCGTTCAGGAATAATTGATATCAAGGGAAATGATGATTTTAGGGAGCAATTTTGAATTGAAAATTGACTGTTCCCTGTTGGGAGGATTTACTCCTGATTGGTACAAAATACAAAAAAATTAACTGATCTCAGTTGCTTTTAAATCTGTCAGTAATATACTCTGTAAATTTCCTTCCATTTCATGAAGGTATGCTGGAGAAAATCCAAAATAAAATTACGTTCTTTTCGCCTGAGACGATCGATTCTGCTTAGCGCAAACATCTGTTTGGTGTTTTGACCGCAGGTGTAAGCCAATATTTCAGGACAACACCAACTGAAATCATTTGGCATCCAGTTTTGCTGTACATTTCACGCACAAATTGGCCAAACAAACAACTTTACAGCCAATGTACCCACATTTTCACATCTGTTTACATATAAAGCTACAAAGCTATGCATTGTTTGCAATTTCGCTAGTGTTTGCACATGGTAACCCGAACCATGAAAATGGTGTCCCACAAAGTACCCTGCAGAATGGACTGCTCAGCTTTTCAGCTTCCCAGAGCACTGAACAAGGAATATGCCATACAGTCTGCTACGTAGTTAACCTGTGGAGCGGCTTCTGCTCATCTACTCTTTGGGCTCCCCAAACATAACAGAACAAGGAATATGCTGTATAAAACCTGCAACGTACAGTAGGCAATGCCAGTTGATAATGGAGGGGAGTACTTCATTGTCCCTTCGTATATTGTCTTTGCTATATCAATTTAAAATATTGATAGGATTTTTATGACATTTGCATGAAATTATTCGTTTAGGATGTAATTTATGCAATCAACCAAGGATTACGAAAGATACATATTATGTTTTAATAAATCCAGGGTTCTTGATTGCCTCGCTACCCAAATTAGGTCAACCCTTCTCTTGCTAAGAAAACAGCTTTAATGAGATGCCACTGAAGGGCAGTAAATGGCTGTTTTCAAGTAGTGTTTTCGCATAGCCTATAGGCCTACTTTCACCGAAATAACACTACACTGAGACGCTGCTCCAGAGGAAGCTTTCCCGACTGTAGCCCCCCTTTTTTGACTCTACTTTTTAGATGGTCACAAAGCTCCTCCGTATGTAGTGCTCCCTTTAATTGCCAGATACAGTACCTGAACTTGATACCATTCAAGTGCATAAATTTCAAGATTCTTTTTCCTTAGACCATCTCCCCCCCTTTTTATTTTACTAAATTTGCCCTTATATGCCATAGGAGTTAGCCTGCCTTTTTTCGTGCATGAAATCCTGGATCCGCCGAAGTAAAAGTTTTCACCGCTGGTGGTCTAGTTCTTACATTTTATCAAAGACTTAAAAATAGCTTTCTCTCCTCTGATGTGCACGTTGTTTTGGACACCATAAAACCTTATCACATGTGACTGTACTTAAGTACAAAATTAGTGCAGCTTACTCTGCAAAAGTTTAACTGAGCTTTTGACTTTCTAATGCACTGAAAACTTGGAAGATATATTTTTTTAATTGTGTTGCTCACTACAGTAATATATGGTAAAATCTCCAGGACAATTCAAATACTCTAACCAGGAATTTGTAAAACATTCACCTCTAAAGGTGCGTTTGCACCGAAACTGAAATCTGCTGAGTTTCACGGGCGGGACACAGAAATTTTTTCCCTGGACAAATAGGGGCAATTTCATTTCAATGAAAATTAAGAAAATCACCCCATTCGCTCTGAGATAACAAATTTCGCATTCCTCATGCAAAACACAGCAGATTTCGGTTTTGGTGTGAACGTACCTTAAAGCAGAGTAGCATTTAATATTTATGTTTATGGTCAGGACTAAACAAAGAAAAGGGGACCAGCTGAATGAGAGGAGCAAATAAATTCTGCACTCAATACTGTCCATCAAAGCTCTCACTTATTTGGTACATAACAAATTCCTTGTCCAAAAATAAACTCTGTCATTTTGTTTTTCACACTCTTTGGAATAACAAAGGAAAGTTCTGATACTAGCTCAAGATAAGTAATCCTTTTGGCACCATTAGCTGCTTTGTAACAAAGACCAGTGTTAAAAACTACCAAATACCTCAAAGAGCTTACAAGTCAGATAGTTGCAGGATAAATCTCATTTTCATTTATGGAAACTCCTACCAGATTAAGGGGATAGGGGGGTTAATTCCATGTGTTATGCCAAAAGAGATGGTTAGCCTATAGCCTAAAAAAAGTTAATTGTAACCCAAAGTGCATTATATTTGACCATGATCAAGATATTCTTCTTCCTGATTTGGTCTTTGAAGAAGGTGTGTTTTACATTTTGATGATTTAATGAAAGCCTGACTTGGCAGGGTGCAATCAAACTGGAGATACTTTATGTAAGGCTACCTCAAACTGAGGTGAATGGACAACTGAAAGGAGATGAACTGGCTGAATAGCCTAAAGTGAATAGGATTAGTAGATCTGTGTCTACAGTATTCTCTTCAGTCTGAAGTTGGCTTACATCAAGTATACCAATCAAACATCTGTGCTTTGAGAAAGTGGCCATTTAGGTACATGCACATTGTAAAAATTGCTTGTGAAAAAACATGTTGTTCTTGAAATTTAAATGCAGAAAATATCCCATCACGGTCTTTTCACTGGCAATATGGAATGACTTGAAAGGAATTCCTTTAATATTACAGTTTCAGTTATAAGCCTTTAGTACTTCCTGATGAAATAATTCAGTTTGCCAATACTGAACATAGGTAAAGTATGTATCATGCCTACAGGCAACATGTCTTAGTAGTAGACTAAGGAACCTAGCAGTGCCGTAAATTCTTCTTCAAGCATGACAGAATTTAACATTAATGGGGAATTTAACATTAATGGGCCAGATCAAATGTGAGATTTATTTTTCTCCAGGGCAAATGTACGCTCCCAAATAAATGAGTCAGTTGACCTGACAATACTGCATTCTCCTCTACCAATGATACTTAATGAATGGGCAATTCTCATCATCCCAGATAGTTCCAAATCTCCCAACTAAGCAAGTTGTAGCTTCTCCCATAACTGCACAAAGCTAAGGTACTCCTTGTGCAAACACAAACCTGTTCTATTACTCAAGCCTTAGGCCATGTAAAGTTGGTAATCATACAAGGCTATAGTGGTTAATCCAAACTCTCTCTCTCCACTGTGTGGAATGTGAGCTACTCTGCATCTTTTTGAATTTTCAAACTGATGTCAATCATAGAGAAGTCACAAACTGAGAATTTTGATACCCTCAAACTAATAATATAGGCTACTTTGAGGTGATGAGTGTCTGTCTTTAAAATTCACATTTAAAGACCCCAAACAACAACTGAAAACTACAGCAACAACTAAATGACTTGAAGAATGGCAAAGGGTGGATTACTACTAGGGATTACATCTAAATTATAAGGTAAAGTACAGTAACAATATATCATAACATCATGAAACTGCAGCATTTAACTTCATCCTGTACTCTGAAATTACTATAAAAATGGGCCCCAAAAGTTGTCACCTCAAATTGAGCTGCCTGCCTAGTGGACAATCACAAACTTGAAAAATTGATGCCACCAATTCTCAATCAACTATTACCTATTACACCTGGAGTAATTCTGTAGAAGTACCAATAAATCTAAGCCAAAGACACTAATTTTCCAGCACTGGAAACTATGACATGGAGCAACAATCAGATTGCTCTCACACAATATAAAATTGTCAATGCATTTATACTTAATTTCCTGCGGGACCCCTACTGTAGCTGGCCTTTTAATGCCATAGGGGCCTAGGTATGAACCATACAGTGACTCCAAACTATCTGTAAGAATTTTTAAAAACAAATTCCCAATACAAAGTTATGGTTGTATCTGAGCATCCGGATGCCATTCGGATGCACGGATGCCAAGTCAAAGTCTGGGAAAATGCCTTTTGAAAATGACACATTGTTGATCTGGAATATCTTCGTTCAAGCGGAACTTTCTGTAAGTTTTTTCTAAGTCCACTGGAAGTATTTTTGGGTAGATGCCTGGATGGGGAGTCAAAATGAAACTTCTAAAATTTCCTAAGTCAATTCCAAGCATCCCCTGGGTTTACCTTCATAGCAGGTGTCGAATATGTACTCCTCTTTTATGCACATACTCTAACACCTACGAACAATGACAGAGATCATCCAATTTCGATATATCCATGAGCCCAATTTGATTTTACCTCTTGACTGTTGATTGGTTTCAATATATGAATATTCATATTGCACGAAAAGTCTTCAGCTGCAACGTTCACTTTTACACAGTAAGTCAATGGGACTACATTGTGTGAGCTTGAAGAGAACAAAATAACACTAAAACCCCACTGACATTTGTCGTTCAAAACAGCATGGTTATCAGACTTGCTTTAGTCGTTTTTTTTCATTGAATATTTATAATTTTTGTTTCTTGTGATCATATAGTTAATAGCGTACAGTTTTAATGTAGTTTGACGAAGAATTCTTGCGAAAGTTCACGGACGTTGGTATTGTGCGCGCAGTCAGTGTGGGTGCAAGAGTAATACACGTCCGCTGGGCGGGCAACCCCTGGGTGGATGTGCGGATGATCAGTTAAAGAGTTTGGAAAAATCAGTAGTCCAAAACAGGTTGGTATCTAGGCCCCTATGCAGAAAATTTTTGAAAATTTTTTTAAATCCATTCCAAGCATCCCCTGGGTGGATGCACTGATGCAGAGTCAAAGCTGGGGCTGTTAAATAAACATGAAAGATTTAATAATAAAATGGGAATATGAATACAGCAGGTAATTTTAATTTGAGAACGACTCATTGTTGTCCATTCCTTACTAAGACCACAAGCAATATTCTGGAGTGGAAGTGCGGATGCTTGGATGCAGAAAGAATGATTTCACCAATATCAGTCTTGGAAGTTGGAGTGGATGCCTGGATATGTCCTTACAAAGTTTAGGGTGCAAGCCTGGATAAACAGTGTCACATCGCATCCATTCATCTGGATGCTAGGCAGTACTGTACGTGCAGTGCTGGATTAACCATATTATAGGCAGACAAGGCACGTGCCTTAGGGCCAGCAAGAAATTCGGGCCTTAAAAATTTAGGCGTGAAAGGTTGCAATCTAAGTTCTAGTTAACTGTAAAGCAAAGTACCAAGTATTGTTTCATGCGTATCTTCATACACAAAATGTATAGAGGCATTATTAAATGAACTATTTTCTTTGCACATCTTTTTTTTGTAGGCCTATTAAATATTTTGCTCTTGAATCAGTTCATCTTTTGCCTGGGGACTTGGGGTCCATTTTAATGAGCCCAAGATCTAATTTGAAAATTTCAGGCCATTTTCTCAAAGTTAACAATGTGCCTTAGGGCCAGCCGAGGCTTAATCTAGGCCCAAGTTTTGATGTTCAAGAGAGGCCAGGTAGCCTACTTCTAGTTGTACCTACAGTGGATGAAGGTGCCACATATAGAATGTATACCTGCACCTTGTTTTTATGATTTTTGGGGCTTGAACTATGCATCTGTCTCTTCATTTCACCATTTAGGGCTTTCCTAATTGATACAAACTGGGACTCTAGCCTCAGAGGCCTATGAGTATGACCTTTGCCCTCTGCTGCACATGGCCTCAGTCAGTGGATCAGACCTGCAGACAACCACTTGGAACTACCACATTTTTCTATTTCACTATATACTACTAATTTACTGTCCCTGCAATGTTATCATATAAGCCTACATTGGTCATGTGCACACAGAAAAAAATAATTGCTTGAAAACGCCAGTTTGCTGAGTTGGAAAAAGGGTAAGCTGTAGCCCGAATCGGTGTACAAGGTCTATAGACTTCGTATTGAACACTTATCATAGTGCATAGTATGGTATTTAGCACCTGCCAATAACTGTACTGCTACAGTGATATGTAGCTTGCTAACGAGAAACGTTAGTGGACGCTCCGTCTGTTAGCGACCACAGTATACAATTTACAGTGTAACAACTTCTAAACACGTCTGTACAGTTTACCGTACTCACCAACATTCCCATATGGACCTCCAGAAACGAGTGAAAGAAGGGCTAAAAAGCGGGTCAGAAAGAGGAAACCCGGAGCCATTACTTCTCTTCTTCTTTAGTCCATCATGAAATCGGATTTATTCCAAAGTATCCCTGAAAATCTGAAAAGACGATTGCTGTAGCGAATTCTCTTGTGTCACCTCTGTCTTGGCTGCAAGAATAAGTACCTTCGATGGCGCTGTTGAAATTCTTAGTCTTGTGAATAAATACTCGTACTCCTACAGTAGTAGCACTCTACACCGAACAGTAATCAAATCATACGGCTCTGTATCTCAGGCGTTTTGATTGAAAAGTGCCCGTAATTAACAAAAGCATAGATAATATGCAGTAGGCCTAGCACATTCCCTGTTATCACGCAGCCCTTATCGAATTCAGTTTATCCATACCACCGTCCACGCGTCTTTGCTTTAATTTTTTTTTTATTAATTTTTATTTACTAATTTTTTTTTGACGCCCCGGCCAAGCCTCGCCGAAAGTGTAGCTAGGCCACGTTCCTGTGGAATTGTTCCTTCATGTAGAAATCCCAAGAGAGATTCTTATTAACTAACCCACGGATCCAGTTACAACGAACCCCACCCTTAAACATTAATTTAACCAAGTAAGAATGTCACTGCTAAATAACCAAGGCCAATCGACTCGTTAACAACCAAATATGCGTGACGTCAGTTGTGAAATGTCGCTAGTACAAGTTATTCCAAGCGTAGGCGTTAATCAAACGAAATTGGTCCAAAGGGCAGATTGATTTTACTATCGTTTCTGTGATATAAACTTCATGGGTCATTTGTTTTGCATTTATAAGCTGACTTCTTGTCTAACATCTAGCATCACGGCAATTTACTTTGTAGTGATCGACCCTGTATGATCGCAGTGTAAAGATCTAGGTTACGTCATGGACCAAAAAAAAAAAAAAAGATTGTTTTTGCTTCTCTCAACTAGATAAAAACTCAGAGTCATCTGTTAATGTATGTTAGTACGGAAATCGGGCATGCAGCCATGGTTTCTCCATTAGCCAAATCCCTTTGTACGTGTATGATCAGCTTTTTGTACAAAGCTTTCTGAATATAACTTACAGTAAAATAATGCTAGTCTTGGATTTCATCAAAAAAAATTGTAGAAATTTCTTGGGTTCATCCTTTTTGCCCCTGTTTGGTCATCGTTCGGTCACAAAGGTCATTGCTCGCCTTTTTGTGGAACAGGGTTGAAAAGAGGGCTCCTCACCCTTCCCAGTCTTTCAATTAATGGTCAGAGACTAGGTCTGTGACAAGACGCGATTTGCAGAATTGTTCATTCACGGGAACTCAAGGGGTCGCCTAGTAAGTAAGGAAGCAAAGTTAGAAAGACTCACCCAGATTGATCAAGAAGGCTTCGTAGGCCCGAGTCAATAAGCCTACAAAGGTTTTACAGTAGCAATTTGACGTGCTAACCTACAGTATTTTCCTTTCAGCCCCAGTTTTCTTCGTGGACCTCCACTTTCTCCGTAGGCCTATGGTGGTACCAGGTGGAGGTAAAGGTCCACTGATCCAGTGTGGGAAGGTTGCATCCAGTCGGCCCGAGGATTTATCATATTTTTTGGAAAGCCTCAGTGGGTACAATTATGTTACACACATGCGTGATCCCGACGGCGATTCGTTCACCCAAAGGCCTGCATCAGGGGGTTGCGCCATATAAGGGAGGGACAAAGCTCCCATATAGGGGAGGGGCAAACATCCAGGGAAAGCCTCTCCCTGGGGCTGTCCCTCCCCCAGCTAGGAAATTTCCAATTTTGTCTGGCAGCCTTCTTGGGTAAGATAAAGGATGTTATCTTGGAGGCCGGGGACGGCAAGTTCTTACAGTTTTTACTTGATTTTTCTCTCAAAAAGCAGATTTTTCAATAAAAACCCAAGTTTTCTACGTTTCACCAAAATTCCCAAACAAATTCCTTTTTTCAGTAGTCCCCTTTTCCTTTTTTCAATAGTCCACATTTCCCAATATTTCCTCAGTTTAAGCCCAAATTTTCTTTAATAAAGGCCCAAATTTGGCACCTTTCGGTAACCCATCACTTTTGTCCGTACTTCCGGTTCTAACCCAACCCCGCTGCTCCCCCTCCCCCCGTCAGGCAAATCCTGGAGCCACCCCTGGTTTGAATGTGTTGCACTCAACGAAGGGCAGAGTCTTCAGTAAAACCCCATGTTTTCGGGCACGCTGTAGAGCAGTAGTTTCCAGCGGGGGTGTTTTCGCAATCCAGGGGGAGATGAGCGCTGAGGGGGAGGCAGTGTGTGTTTAAAAAATAGATCATATTCAATTTAAACTGGGGACTTACGAGATTCCGAAAGGTTTCCTCTAGTTGACCTCTCATGTTGGTTCGCATTAAATTGAAATAAATGAAGTCAACTAGTCGAGGGGTCTGACATTCCCTCCTTGCAGCTTTAGATGACTTACAAAGTTGGGAATTATCTTCACTTCGAGATGTCACGAATTCGCACCTTACAGTACTGTGTTTAATTTCAATTTTCCTGGCGAGGACCCTCATATTCCCATCAGCGGCAGTTAAAGCGGATACCATATAGGGACCATGGCTAAACATTGTCCAGTCACTTTAACCTCGAATGTCCTTTTTTCTAGCTGTCCATAAAAATGACATTACACTGACAAAAGTGACAATTGTAGGTAACTGTAACCGATAAATAATTAGCAAGTACTTTGTAGCTATGTACTTTGAAGTAAAAGTTAAAATATTTTAAAAAATGTTTTTGGTGCGCCAATTTCGTCTTTTTCATCATTTCTACCTGTAGGGAAGCTTGAGCATAGACGGCTCTAAGAAACTTTGTTTTGGGGAAAAATCAAGCCCGTATTCGGCCGGGGAGTTTCGGACCCCCCCCCCCCGGCAACATCAACGGTCCGCTCCGGATAGCACAGGAGGAGTATGGTTATTATTATGTATTACAGCTAGTGATGCCTCATGAAGTTTTCATCAGTTCTTCAGAAACCAATCAGATAGTTATGCGTGATGCTATTTAAAAAATAAATTCAACCATGACAGCCTTGCAATCGCTTCTCCATATGGGCGGAGTAAGAGGCAGGGGAAACAGGCAACACGGTTTGATCCATTTGTATAAAATGAGCTCCACCCTAAAATATTTTATTGTTTCGTTCATTGTGTCACAAAACGTGTCAGCTTTGCCAAGAATCCATAAAATTGTGGTTTTCTGGTTTTGTTTTCTTCAAAGAACGAAAATTTCGAAACTTATAATTAAAGATACCTGAAAATGATGAAATGGTAGCACTATGTCGAATCTTCAATACCGTGCCGAAACATTTTTTTTTTTGCAAAGGGGAAGGGGAACTTCCCTAACACAGAACGATAGATCATCCCAGTGGCGGAGCAAGGGAATTCGGTCAGAGGGGGCGAGAATAACCTATAATGGCACTTCGAGGTAGATAGATACCCTATGCCTCAATACGGTAAAAACCTAAAAAGGGCGCTGACAGGCCATTTGAGTCCGCCAGGGGAAGACCGCCCTGACTATATGGACGCTCCGCCACTAGTTCATCCCCTTTAGTACAAATAGGCCACTAGCCATATACGGTACCGTATCTCAGTACAGCTTTGACTGTTTGTTGTTCATATCAAAAAAACTGAAACCATAGGCGTAGGAAGATGTTCTAGACTGGGGGACCTGGACTGGATGTTTCGGATCACAGTCCTGAGGGAGGGGTGTCCCCCTCCCCTTTGGAAAAGTTTTGGATATTTGAGGGTCTTTAGATGCAATTTGGTGCATCATTTTTGGAAAAATTTTAGGTAAATTACTGCAAATTGTTATAATTTGTTACAGAAGAGACAAATAAGGGGTTTTCGTCCATGGAGGGGGCTGAAGCATACTTCCGCCCCCACAAATTTCGCTGGGGCTGTCTCCCCCAGCCTCCCCCGCTTCCTACACCGTGGACTGAAACGGCAGTTTAAAATAGAGGTGGAGAACCTTTTGCCTATCTTACCGCGGGGAGAATTTTGAAGTAATATGTTCAGCACCCACTTCGAAATTCTGTCCGCGGTCCCCACTTCTTGGAGCACTTGGCAAATATTGGGGGGGGGGAGGCTGAACATACCTTTACCCCCACTTTTTCATTGAGGGCCTAAGCCCTCTGGTTCCACCGCCACTGAAAATATATACTTGACAATTAGTATAGGCCTATATGACATTTGTGATATAGAAGGGATGATTTCGTTCAAATGTAGAAACATTTTTATGTATGCCATCTCGAATAACGTTATATTATGGAAAATTGAAGACCATGCTGTGCAATCCTTTGGGGGCACTTGCGCCCCCGTGCCCCCACGGCAAACCGCTAAGGAGCTTGAGTGGCATAAGTCTTTCAAAGCCCCGTGCTACCCCTACCATCCTACTTCTTCCCACCCACAGGACAAGCCGCTGGCAGCATCAATGGGAACTTCCGTTGGTAACTATTTAAATACAAACTGGGCTGACGGTGATTTTTGAAATCTCGTTGGTGCGCATTTAATGTTATCAGATAATCGGAAGAATTTGACTGAAAGTAACTCATTCTTGTATCGACAATACTGTTACACCCCAGCGCTTCCGGTGGCTTCGTACCCTGTCCCCCACTGGGAGGTCGCCCTTTGGTTTCATTTGGGTCCTTTTGGGGGCACTTTCCACACCTTGGTGGGGCCTTTGCCAAGTGCTAAATTCCAGAAAATTTCTACATTCCTCATCCCGATCAAGCTTTTGCGCTTTCGTAAATCGTGTGTTAAGTATTCGTTATTTCAAAAGGGAGTCAGTTTTTAAGGCCCTGAACGCTGGTTAGCAGCCCTGGGTTGGACCCACATGTAAAAAACGATATATATGATTGTCTACCCTTTATTTCAGCATGTGTTTCTATTGTCGTTTCATCATAGCAATACTATGCTATAGACGGGGGAGGGATATTTGCCCAACCCCATTCGGTGAAAGGGGACGCTGTGCTGAAAATGGTCGAGAAGCACTTCTGTAAAGTCTTGTTGATTCAATTTCTTTTACAATTATTTTTCAGATAGTTTAATAGTTGGCTAAGATCTCCACCCCCTTACCGAGTAACCTATAGATATCCTAAACAGTTTCCATAAAAACTGGAATTTCAACACTTACTGGCAAAGGGCATAGTTGTATTCTTCTATCCTCACACTTCACGCGACTCTTCTTGGTGGACCATTTTATCATGGAGGTGATATTAATGTCACCTCCCTGATTTCATCGGGCACACGGGGTGCGCAATATATACCTCATGTCAGTATCCCCCAGGGTTGTGTCCGAGTCTTCTTAACCCGATTCCGAGTCAAATCTTATGCAAGTGGCTACAAAACTGGGCCAATTCCGAGTCCAGTTCACTCCTACTCCCAACTAATTCTGAGTCCAGTGTTCCCAGTTCAGGACCAAATCCTAGTCTTGCGGCCATTTGAGTGTAGCTAATCATTCGAATAGTTTTAAGAATACTTTGAAAATATAGTAAGTTGACTAATACGGCAATTTTGGGGAGTTTACTTCTCAGTCTGACTCACATGTAATTCAGGTGACTGCGTGTGGCCAAATGTATTAATTTGTATACCATTAACACTGTAGCTCGATTGAAATGTCTATGAAGTTCCCTTTGTGACTCGGTTGGAATCGACTCCAAGTTCTAGTCCAGAGTCAATTTCAAATCCAGTAAAAACGGATTCGAGTCCGGAATGGAGACCGAGTCCAGAATCGGGTTGTACAGCTCTGGTATGCCCTGATAGCGGCCCCCTCGAGCTGCATTAAGCCTTAATGAGTGTAGAGTTTTCTCTGTTTACAAATTCGGGCACCATTCGACTAAGGCTGTGCAAGTCAGATTTTTTGAAGAAATACTGAAACAATACTAACTCGCCACATCAAATGAGCTGTCATAATGGTATTGTAAGAAGGTAGAGTCCCTTAATGGCCTATCATCACCCTTCCTTTTCCTTCACCCCTGTCGCGTCTAGGGTTGCTGCCACCTGGAGCTTTCCACCTATCAGGTAAATTCTGATGCTACATGCCGTATTTTTTCCAAAGTCCCCTCGACTCTCTGGCGAAGAGCCAAGGGGCAAAAATAAACGTTTATTTCCGAAGGAGTTCTGCACCCTTAAGGAGCTATGTCCCCGAAAGGACACAAACTTAACTGACCAACTACATGTCATGGGCTCACTCACACTGAGTGCCTACTCTGTGCCTTAACCCGGACATGAAGAGAACAGCTTTATATACCCAGGCCGGTAGCCTGCAGGGTGGGGTAAAGGAGAGCGAAGCCCCGTGAAAAATTCCCCCCCCCCTAGAAAATTTCAAGTTGCTATTGACCTTATATATTTTTACGCAATTGGCCCCTGCAAATTTTCCTCCCACTGGAAGTCATTTCGCCCCCTAAAGTACCTTGTCTGGCTAAGGGCCTGTATATATCACCTGCCTGCAGGTTTTGTTATGTATCGAACACAATGCATGAAAGCCCGTAGGCAGAGGAGACAAGAAGCTGCATCACTTGAAAAAAATTATGGCCCCTAGTTAAAAATCACTACTGACTTTATGCATTTTAGGGTTTCTCGTCCCCTGAAAAATATTTCACCTTTGGGAATCTATCTCGAACCCCCTCCCCCCGAATCCATCTGGCCTCTTCCGTACCTTGTCTGGCTACGGGTCTTAAGATGTGGGTAAAAGGTAAACAATTACAGACCAGTTTCTTCCTAACGAAGCAATCTAGAATGGGCCAATATGGATAGGATCTAGTTAGATTTGTTAGTTAGATGAGGTTTTACGGCCCAGT
>WURT03022390.1:0-15747 GCA_009936505.3 Holothuria glaberrima | reverse complement strand
GATGAACAAGCTTGAATTTTACCCTGGATTACCTGTCCATTAAAATGCTCTGTAGCTGAATGTATGAAGTCATCTGTTTTGACCATTGGAATTTTGAATTGTTTCGGGAACAATAGCAGTAAAAATATTAACCATTTTCTTCTTTTCAGGGTGTTTTACCAAATTTAAAACTAAATTGAGTAGAATGCTTTATGGTTTCAATACAACTTGATAGTTTTCTCAAACACTTAGTATCTTTAAGAACAGCACTGTGTGTAAGCTATGCAACATACTGCACTGTTACTGGCAATCAATGTGTAACTCCCCCGGTGTGTAGCATCGAACAAGTGTAAATGTGATATTTATGAAATACACAAAACCAGCTGCAGACGTTGACAATTAAAAAGCAAATGCAGTTATAGCTGTCTGTGCTTTTCTAAATGATTCAATACATGCCTCGAGTGAAATGTGCTCGGAAGAAATACCTTCATAGTGTGTGAATACTTCTTAACACATTTACATCTACTTAACATGAGGAATCAGTGTATACGCCAAAGTCTTGTGGAATTCCTTGAGCATGAATGATAGTGTATGGACATAAATATGTAAAATATGCTGCTGTATTGCATTTTAAATGGAGTGGATGGATACCATCAGTTTTTTCAGCTATAGTGGAAATGTCTCGTTTTGAATGTTATTACAAGGATACATGTGAGATGAAATACAGGCAAAACACTTGAAACCAAATATACTGTATATGATTTATATCTGCAAGGTATATATACTTAGAGTATTTTTTGGTATGGTCTGTATCGAAGGCTTGGTGAGCACGCAGTTCTTCAAGTGACCAAATTGTCACTGACTTTTATTAGGAAAAGACAGCTGCAAGGATCATTGTATCTTGAATCTTTAGCCATTTCTTTGCTATGTATAAGAATGTAAGGTAATGTGATACTTTAGCCAGTTTCGTCAGTAGACTTGAATGAAGTGTAAATACAGTTTGTCAATCAGGACAGTGAAATTGTTTTAGAGTAACATTCAGACTGTGATTTCTTTTCCATTTTACAATATCTAGTAGACACACAAAATTCACTTGACTGGTATATACTCTTGGGAGAAATCCTGCAAAACTGGTAGACACACAAAGTCACAGCACTGGACATTGATCATGTGAATAGACTTATGCACACAACTATATGCTATTGGTTAATGTGGTCTTTTTAATCAAGGGCAGTCTATTATTTTTAGTGTTCTGATGTGACTTTAAAATTAAAAAGAATTCAAATTTGAGCTAAATTGTATAAGTTCAAGCTTATACTAGCAAGAAGCAGTTCATAGCCTTTACAACATTCTGCCACACTGTCATCCCTAAGCTGTGTCAAATAAATGCCTGCAGTGGCCCAAGTTGAAATTTACTTACACAACAAATGAAGACAGGATGGGAAATTTCACAACAGGATTTTAAAGCACTGTATGTAGTACTACAGTATCAACCGCAATGTTGATCTCAGTCAAAAATATGTACTGTAGGCAAACTATTTAGGAATGTTCTGTGTGGAAGCATGTACTCACTGATACATGTTGAGATGTTAAGTTGGCAAGAATTCGGCTTTGCATTTTAGCAAAAGGCAGGCCTTGCCTTTTGAAATTTGCAGGAGCTCAGTCAATGCTCTCGTAGGGAGTATGAGGAGAGCAAATGGCTCTCCTTGTTCTAGGGCACTGGTGGATCCAGGGTCTTTGTTTGGGAGGGGCCAAACTGGTGGTACAGTGACATGGGGAGGGCTCTCTCCCCCTCCCCTTTGGAAAATTTTTCTACAACTGAATGCCCTCAGATGCGATTTGGTGCAACAAAAGTGTATAAATGTGAAGTTCATTTTCTTCTTGAAAATTTTCGGAAACAATATTTTTGCTCACTTTTGGGTGGGGCTATGGTCCCCATTCCCCCACCCCCCGATCTGCCAGTGTTCTAGGGCATCGCCTCATGTGCAGCTTTCCATTTATAAGTAACGAAGTAACGTAAGAAGTAAGCAGCAGTGTGCTCTATCAACATTCTTAGAATGAAATGTATGCCTGCCATGCGTGTACTGTGTATGCTGCGATGCATGCCAGTGTGTTACCTACAGTAGTGCGCAGTGTATTCTTGTTGCATGCTTGTTTAATGTTAACTGAGATAATAAATCATGCAATAAATCGTGTATGAGTTGCTCAAGTTCTTTTTGCTGTAATCAAATGTCTTTCCAGGATCCCGTCATGATTTCCTATGAAAAGAAAACTCCTTTTACACTGTTTGCACTTCCACAAACATCTAGGTACCAAACAACTGGGAACCAACAGGGCCCCGTTCAGGGAATTTAAGGGCCCAAATAGAAGTTGAGGGGACCAAAAATACCATAATGAAAAACTGTTATAGCCTTTAGTGACAGTGATGGTGCTTTATATGATGTTGAACTGAAACCCATATTGTAAAGGGCTTTACTAGTAGACCAACCTAGTACGTTCCGACAGGGGTGGGGCACAACATTTTTGTCTAGTGGTAACTGATGAATCCCCCTCCCCCATATAGCAACCTGTTAATGTGAAGTTGGGTTCAGTTTGCATGGACTTGAAGTCCTGAAACTGATCAGCTTCTCGTAACAGTATATGTATGGCAAAAGACTTACGAAATATTTAAGTTGGTTTGACAAGCAAAGACCCTATCCTGACCATAAATAAGTCTGGACACTCATACCAGTATCTTAGACTACATTTGTTAACACTCTGGAACAAAAATGATTGGGAAATTTTAGACCTGTAGCTCTAGGAGTAAGCAGACAACTCCTGCACATGTATTGTTTTGGTAAGCATTTTAGTAGGCCTATCCATGTATTTTACATGTTAGGCAATGGCAAACCTGCAAACCCCCTTCCTCTAGAAAAATGTGCTCTGTGGGGAAAAACCTTCCAACTAAAAGTTACCAATATGTTTCAGATGCTTGTTTGAGAGTCTTTTGAACACGCCAGGAGAATGTTTTCTTCATTTTTGACAAATTTGGTTACATTTGATACGGTAAAATGATGTATTTTGAAATGGTACTGTTTGCAGTACAAGATGTGTGCAACAAGCTGTAGGTTACTTGTGCAATTGGACCATGTACTTTGAAGCTGAATTCCCTGCCTGTTTCGAGTGAAAAACTTGCATTCATGGTCACAGAGGGCCAAAATTATTTTTGAAAGAATGTGAATGATTTAGACATTTGTTACAGTTATTATAGTTTTATTGGTATTCTGTGGAATGAGCAGTTTAGCTCTAATCATAGAGTCAATGAACAGCTCTTGTTTATTGATGTTGTAGGCCATTTTTGTATGTGTATTTCTTTTGGATTCTTGGCTGGTAATTGCATGAGGAGCGCTACCAATTGAGCTCCTCGGTTGGAATTTATGGGCGCTATGGAGCTCGAGCATAATCGCGCCCGTCAAAAAGCAAGCACTCAAAAGGGGCATACCATAGATCAACATCATCAGGGGTCACTTTTTTTTTTTTGTTTTTGGTTAGTTTGATACTTGCTCTTAGACTTGCACTGGGAAATACATATGAGTGAAAAGACAAATTTTGAAGCTTAAAATTTCTGTAAGAGCCTTTTGGATTCTAGGATACCTGTTTGTATTACTTAACCATTTAATGACGCAGTTAATATTAATACTAGGGGGAACTTGCAAGATTATTTCAGTTACCCAGGTTTGTCAGTTATAGTATTTGTTTTGTACCCATATATGTATTTTGTAATCAAGAAGGGCAATGGCTCATTACATTGACACACTGCATTATTGAGAGAAGGAGTATGTGAAGAAAAAGTAGTACTTCTAAGTAGTGATGGGACAATTAAGTATTGTCACTTTATCAATGTTACTTCATGTCCAAAAAAAATATTTTTAAGGTATAGATAATAGACATTTTCACGGTTAAAATTTCTTGTACAGCCAAGGAAATCAGTGGCATGCTGAACTTGGAACTTCCTGGAGTGAACAATTAACTGTCAGACTGCTTTTGCTTCCACTATATGCAGAGTGGCATAGATTGGCCTTTCACCTGCATATAGTCTGGTTCAAAGGTGTTATCAATTTAAATGGTCCCTTCTCACTTTCTAAATTACAAGACCTGGCCAGCTATGGGAGGTTAACAGGGTCCCCTTTGGGAAGACTCCCCAGCACTGAGGTATCAGCTTTACCAACTATTTGCCATGGGAATTGAGGGTCACAAATGTAAATGGGAGGTAAGTACTGGGGCCTGTTTCTACTTTGCCCTTCATTACCTCATTTTTGCACTTGTGATCCCTACTTACCTTCAGTAAGTCCTTAGCACATTCTCTGAATCAGATCCCTCACGGAAATTATTCCCTCACTGGGCAAATATCCATTACATTCTCGGCATTTGAACCGTTGCAAGCTGGATGGTACCCACTGTTAACAGCTAAACCTACACCACCATTTGTGTTATACTCATTGTTTACAAGTCATATGCAGGGTACTTTCACATTACAGTGTTATGTCATGAGCAGAGAAAGAGGGCTTTGGTGTTGTAGTAAGAGGTACATTTGTGTAGGGTTACTTTGTCGGTAGACTTGAGATATTGCAACTGACCTTTTGTTTCACTGTTCTACCTTTTCTGGAAAAAGAGGAAAGCTCACCTTTCACATGAGAGAAGCAACTAACAGCAAATGTATTTGCTTAACCTATTTCTATTAGACTAAAATGAACATTTTATTACGGTCAAAGTTTGTACAGTCATCCAGTCTTGAAAAATGAGTGATTTGCCTTCGCCTAGTCGACAGCTTATATTTTCTTCTAAATTGCCAAGTACAGTAATGGTGGACTGTTTACAAAAAATCCAAGCACTATACTGGAATTTGTCATTCAGGACTTAGACCAGTGCTTTACATTACCACCACTGTAAGAGAATCATAATGTACATTGTTATGTTCATGCCATGTACAGGTATGTGGCTCTGTCCAAGCCACATCAGTTATTGTGTATACTCTTTAACAGCCATAAAAGTTGGAAGTAGGCAGAGAGTACTGTATGATGCAGCCGTTAGTTTCTATACTATATACAGTTAACATTTAAGTCATGTCGGTTGTATATTTTAAGTGTCCACAGTGTTGGCATATAGTATAAAGTAGTATGGATGACATGTATGTAATATGGCTACAGTACATTACTGTGTGTTCATTCATTCATAGTCTCCATTTCCTTGCTATGCCATGACATCACCACTGGGAAATAACCACCGCTTGTAATTTTCTCTGAGACTCTGCAAGTTCTGATTTAATTATTTTGCCAGCTTTAGCAGGATTAATTTACTACATGTAGGTCTCACAAATTAAGCCGCAGAAAACCTGTTCGATCACGGCCTCATCCATTCAGCTACATGCTGAAGTCCTGGATTGTGAAGTACTGTAGGCAACTAGGAGGCATGTACAGTATTGAGGCAGTTTTTCTTTGACTATTTATTACCAAGTCTTAAGGACAGCCCTTCCCCTATACGTAATTTAAGTATGGAAGGAGGGGTAGCTATAAATGCTGTGTTTTAGAACGAATCAATTAATGACCATAATTTCAATATATATGATGCTGTAAATGGAATGTACACAGTATTCAAAGGTGTGAAAAAATTTTGCTTTCACTAGATGTTTTCAAAGTGGGGAATGGCATGCTTGTTTAACTTCTGGTAGGTGATTGATTAAGGCAGTAAATATTTCTGTTTTCTTGCGCTAACTGTCACATAACTTTCAGAATCATAAACACTTACCTGGTTGGGGTTCTGTGTGTGGATTGTCATGTCTTGATAGTGAACAGACCTTTGTAGTATGGTAGAAGTGATAGTGCAGTGTACAGCAGTGAGCTGTGAATACATTTATCTTTGTACTTGCATTATCTTGTCACAATGTGTCAGTTGTACACCTGCAAGATGATTTACTTATCTAAAATAACATGTCAGTGTTATTGAAATGTTAGATTGTTGAGAAATATTTAGTATACTTTTAAATTATTTCGTAGTTGTACTCCAGTGCTTGAAATGTTTTCCAGGGCCTGGATTTAAACATGCTATGGCTGACCTATCTTTGGCAATGGCCTTGGTGCCCATGAAAACAAGGCCATGTCAAACGTTTTTATTCATAAGAAAATGCATTGAAATTCAATGAAAATACAGTTTGATTGCATTGATTTGGCCACCAGATTACATACACTCTTCTTTTTGACCTTGGTGCCTTTAAATTTGAGATGCCTCTAACAATGTGCCCCTACAAAAGGAATATTGCCCTGTCCCATCTTTTATCACCACCATACTGATTTCTTTCTAGTCCTGTCTTTCCATTTTGATTCCCGTTTTTTTTTTTGGGGGGGGGAGGGTTTTGGGGGAGGGAGGTAGGGGGAAAACAATCGAGCACACATTACGTGATCTTGGTTAAGAGGCTGTTCTAAAGATCCATGAATCCATTCTGGACTGTGTCAATGTCATGTAAACTGTAATTCTAGAACACAAATCTTGGTTTGATTGAGGAAGAGACTGTCCCTAGCTGTTCCTTTCAGCCAAAGTGATTTATAAGAATTGTTTGGAATTCAGTCTTGAATCTTTTAGAGTAATTCAGGATATGGTTGCAGTGGTTGTTTTAAAAGGTCAAATGTCAGCCATGCTGCTCCTCTAAGACTTTCATTCCTTGTTTGCAAAGTTTCATCTGGATTTTCTCTCAAAACTATGAGTATTCATGTCATATTAATTAACTTTAAAAAGAAATTTTGAGTCTCCTAAGCTATAAAACCTTTCAAATTTATACTTTAATCAACTTTTATTAGTATTTCACAGGTAAGAGCACTTAATATTTACGTTATAACTAAAGCAATTGCCGGTGCTAAATTTGTCTTCCGTGCTGAGATGCCATCTCTGAAACAGGCCACTCTGTGCTGTTTCTCCCTTCACTGCAGACTAGATTAAACATATATGAAGCTTAACACACTAGTGTAAACCTTACATGTTGAAGCACAATATATCTGTTAATTCATAGGACTAGGTGTGATGAGAAGGTGAAAAATTCATAAGAGGCCTTCTAGCTATTGGAATTAAATTTGATTGCATGGGTTGCCGGCATAGTTTAAGGTGGAATAAAAACAGACAAGGGATTACAACCGGTGTGGTATCTTCTTATCTAGACATGAGAATTGGTTATACTGTGGTTTCTTCAAACTAAATCATTTTCGCTTCTTTGACGTACGTGACATTTTTACTTCAGGGAAATAGTGATAGGGAAAGGACAGCTAAAAAAGAAAAGACACTTTCCTGTGATTGTGGTGCGCATAACTCTTACATGGTTGTCACTCTAATACAGAATTGTTGAAGATGAACTGGGGCGTCTGCACAAAAGGGATTTGTAATGTAGACAAGTAAAGTTTAGATGAGAAACACACTTTGTATACTTTGTGTACTTTATAAATGTTGATAGCAGTTTCCATTGAATCCTGAAGTGAAATACTTTGAAATATTGAGAGGGGCATAGCAGTCAACTGTTTTGTTTTGATAAAGATATTGTGCCTGTGATCTGTGTATAATGCCAGTATATATTAAATACTGTATGTCAGTGTTCAGAACTGAACCTTTATAATTTTTGTTGTTACAGCAACATAATATGGCACGTCATTGCTTCTGTAGGATGCTCAAGTTGCATTCCTACAGAGGAGAGTAGCTTTTTACTGTGTATTGTGGTAGTCTTTTGCCAGTTTTTTTAGGCTATTGTCTTTTGATTTGTTTTAAATGAAGCTTCTGTCGGGAGGATCAGAGACAGAGAAATATTAAACCCACTTGCCTGAAGTGATAATATATTGGAATCTTATTTTCATAGGTACATGTAAAGTTAAGGCAAGCTTGCATTCTTGATACAGAAAACTCCAGGAGCTGTTACATAGAACAGATCTGCAGTACAGTACCCGGGATGTGCATTTTTGTCCCTTTTTGCTGCAGTTCGTCAACTTCATAGCTTGGTTACTATACTTCCCCTTATTCAGTTTCAATTTATTGTACCTATGGGATGGTAATTCTTCATGCTGTTCCCATCAGGTATAAATCAGTCCGTCTACTTTGCTCATGAGCCTAATTCTTCATCTAGGGTTCATCCCCTATATCAATCATATCCTATATTCTCTTCTGCTGTTGGGGCCATTGCCAAGGTATCATTGTCATCTCTTCATGTATAGATACAATGATATATTCATAATAATTGCTTGTGTGATCTCTTTACCTGCAGAGTTTTCAGTGTATTAAAGGTATCCTTTGCTCACCAGTATTGAACCAGAATCAAAGAGAACAAGGCTCACATGCAGATTCAGAGATCTACTACACTCTTAAACATTTTTTTATCTATTTTTTGAGAATTGAGAACTTAAATAAGAACTATTAAGAGTTACATATATTTATATTTAAAAATGCTTTTAACTCACCTGTAATTAATGAACCTATTTTCCTCTTTTTTTCTCTAGAGAACGGCTTACTGCCCTGGCTTGGTGAATTCCACCATGGCTACACAAGAAGAATCACAGTTCGAGGATGCCTTTGAAGATGCAGAGAGTGACCATCAAACTCTTAAGATGCTGACTCCGAATGGCATTCCTCCACAAGCAAATGGGCATTTGATTCAAGGTAAAGAAAGCAGAAATGTCAACGGAGATTTGCCAGAGTCGGATATTGCAGAAGCAGATTATGATCCTGAAGAGTATGGAGCTAATGGAAATATAGACAATGGTGATGGGGAAGATTATGATGTGATGCAAGATGTGGAAGACCAGTACCAAGATGAAGATCAGTACAATTTTCAGTACCAGACCAAGGATGGTTATGATGAAGATGAAGGGTACCACCAGGATGATGGGTACCAGGAGGATGAACAGTATGAGGGCGACGATCAGTACGGTATGGACGATCAGTACATTGAAGAAACTCAGTACACAAAAGAAGGGGAGTATGTGGAAAGTGAGAGATATGTGGAGGAGGAAGACCAGTACTATGAGGATGGTCACTATGGAGATGACAATGACTATGTTGAGGATGATCAACACCAGTATGCCATGGAGGGTCAGGAGGTAGAGGAAGGGGAGGTTGCAGAGGGAAATGCAGATGGGGTAGAAAACTTGCAACAGGAACAGTACAATGAATATGATTGCACTCATAATCAGGAAGATTATAGTGGTGGTAATGGTGAAGATGTAATTGGTGAAGATAATGTAGACTCTAATGAATATGCAGAGGATGATTCATACAACCATGATAACTATGCAAATGAGAACCGGGATAGTCCCCCAGAAGATGTGTCTGAGAGTGATCAGTTTATTGATAATCCTGATTTAGAGGAGTTTAGGCCTGTCCTAGGCTCAACATTGTATGCACTCCATTCACCAAAGGTAGCAGAATCTGTAGAGCCCAAAAAGCAGCATGAGAACAATGCTGAGGCTGACATTCCAGACCAAAGGGAGGTTGGTGGGGAAGAACCAGGACATGTTGATAGCCCTCTACCTGAAGAAGACTCTAAACAATTCATTGGGTCTGACAACCAAGAGGGAAATGTCCAGCTGCAGGACAATATGTCACTTGAGCCTTCTTTAATAGGAGCTAGTTATGTGAATGATGTACCAGTGGTGGACAGTATTCAGTCAGAACATTTAGAGGATGATGATGATGAAAAGAGTCCGTACAGAGACAATGTCAAAACAGAGAGTGATTCTACAGAAGCAGATCAACAGAGAGAAAGTACAGATGGTTCACCATCAAAAGAAGCGACCACAGTGGAACCAGTTAAATTACCAGCAGCAGCTGTACCAAGCAAAACAGGGTCTTCTAAGAATCAACCAAGACCTAGCAAACCTGAAAACTCTATGCAATCTAAGGAGAGCAAAGAACTTGAGTCCATCTTGCATTCAAACTTGAATGCTCTCATTGGTCAGAAGGCAAAAAGTGAAGAGCAACCAGAGCCCCCACCAGTTGTTGAAGAAGATCAGGGTAAGACCAGAAGGAAACCAAACCCAGAAAAAGCAATACACAAACAAATACAAGGTCCTCCGAAAAGTGCCCAGCTGCAAGCGGTTAGTCCCAAAGCTAAAGCCCTAGCTGTTCAAAGAAGTTCTCCTAGTACAGGGTCACCTAGTGGTCCCAAAAAGCAAGGGCCTGTCAGGACAAGCAAAGGCAGAGCAAGGCCACAACAGGGTGGAAGCAGAGTTTCTCCAGCCCGACTGTCTGAAGAAGGTGTTCCTGCTCTGAGGACTGTGCCTCCAAACAGGAATCAAGGTGGACGGTCTCAGAATGTTGGAGACTCCAATGGTCAAAAAACAGGACACAGTAGTCCAAGAAGTGTGCATGGTACTGGCCGAACCCCTGAAGTTAAAGGTCCTGGAAGTGCCAAGCCAGTGTCTGCTTTAAAGGTGATGGTTCAGAATGAACGGCAAAAGATACTTGACCTAGATAAAATATTGGCTTCGCAAGGGTCAGATGAAACAGATAAAAACAGGCCTGTTCTGAGAAGGACAGCCCAGTCTAAGAGGGCTCAGTCAAAGGCTAACAGACACTCTGCAGAATATGCCTCACCTTCAAGTGTTAGACAGGAGGGAGAAAACAGTGAAGAACTCAGGTATTCAAAAAATAATGGTAGTCAGGATTTCCATGGGAGTTTAGAAGAGCCACGAAACAACTCAAATGGTAACCACATAAGGAGGCCAGCTAGTGGGAACCGTCGACCCCCTACTCGTCCAAAAAGTGCATACTATCCATCTTCCTATTCACGCAGCATAGAAGAGTCTCTTGTTTCCACTCCAGGAGAGGTTGTATTTGATGATATTGCAGAATGCAATGCATATCTACAAGAGAAAGAGTATTCATTGGAGCAGAGAGCCAAGTCTGAGGGTGATTTTCAACGCAGAAGAAGGAACAGCTACGAGATGGCCAATCGTGACTCCAGTGAGGATGAAGATCCTTACAATTCATATTTTCCTTCTGTTCCTTCCTCCCATGAAAGTACTATTCAGAATGTCATTCCAGGGCCAAGGGCCAAGCATGAGGTCTTTGCGAGGCTAGAGGATGACTATGGGGCAGACGATTCCGGTAATGCAGATGACCACCCTGACAGCACTCAGCCTTCCCTCACATCTGATGTGAGCACACCCTCAACTCCTGGTAGCCAATCTACCGGTAGCGATCCCAAACCGAAACTCCCACCTGGCATTAATCCATTAGAGTATGATGCTGTTGGCTTGCGTCTTGCCGGTCATGTGGATGACAGTTCCCTTAGCCTAAGTAGCATGTCTACCCAACCTGTGGCAGACCAGTTTTCAGATGCTGATGAAGATGTCACTGCTGATGGTGTTCTGGCAGCTAGTGCCCCTCCGGTCCAGCAGTCTCACCACCAGCCAAAGAGGGTGGAACATTCTGCAAGCAAGGAGCGGAAATCTCCCCAATCTCCTCAGTTGGACATGTACACGCCTCCAGCCCAGCAGGTAGACCTTGGAAAGACCATGAAAGAGCTAGAGAAGAGCATATCAACAAGCAAATCAGCACTTATGAAGGCACCATCTTTCTATGTAGATGACACAGGCCCATCACCTGTTTGGGTCCTTCAGCCAGAGGTTGCTTTGGAACAGGAGCAAGAGGATAAACGAAGACGGTTGAAGGAAGAAATTAAAAAAAGGTACAGTTACTTTTTTTTTTCTTATCTTATGCTAAGTGTATAAATACAGTCTTTGTTTTCATTTTCTAGTGCTGGGGTTTTTATTAAAAGTACTTTTCTGCCGAAATTTTAGTACTCGTCAATAGGGACAAACATAAAAACACAAAAGGTTGCTTTCATTCTTGAACAGTGTTGTCATGCTGTAGCATGTTCAGTTGTAATGTTCAACACCACCTTTGAAGAATGATGTATTTCTGAGAGTTGCTTTTAGGAGTGATTACAAACAGTGAAAGATTTTAGTCTATCAGAAAGCTTTGTCAAGTCGTAGTCAGTGCTTTGCACTGTTTAGTACCTGTTTACTGCCGAGAGCATCTCAGATATGTCAAACACTGTATAGAGCACGGTCTTTGTCATGGTCAAAGTAGAATTATGGCTAAAAATATATGCGCTTTTACTTGAAAACGTGGAGCACATAGTGCATGGCTTCCATCGAGTTTGTTGGTGTGTCATGCACTTTCCACTTTTTAAGTGGCATGATCCACTTTTTGTAGCCACTGCGTGACTGAGATTTGAGTGATATTTCATTTGCTTGCCAGGTCAGTGGAACCTAATCAGAGGAGTACATATCAGAGGCTGCATCATAACTACCAAGAGCTTAACTTGCCCACTCCTGCTGTTGTATTGGAGTCGTAATTTATTGGTTATCTGCCGCTATGCGTGGCTGGCCCTCTGAGAGAAATTCTAGCTAAAGAACACGAAGGATTATCGTGATGAGACAGTGATGTATGTTGAAATGCCTGATTACAAGCAATCCAATTTTTACAGTAGGATTGGTCGGAAGCAAACTTTTTTGCTAGTGGTGTGGTAGTTGAAGTGATGAAACATGGTTTCACAAATTTACAATTTTTATTTCTAGCGGAGTGGTGAAACGATTTTTGTTTGTATTATGCCAAGTTTAATCAGTTTTCTCTGAAGCTTTGAAGAGGGACATAAAAATTTTGTTAATTGCTGTTGATCTATCAAGCAGTGTGACAACTTTCCAGCAGCTGGTGGGTGTTTATGAGAGCACCATGGCACTGAATCAAATAGAAAAATATGAAGATGGTTGTAAATTTGATTAAAAGATATTTTAGGGAAAATTAAATTGGATCAATGGCTGCACAGTTCATTACAGTGAATTTATCAAGGTAGACATTCAGCCATGTCAGCAAATAAATGTATGTGCGATATATGTACAGTACCACAGAATTGAAAGGTTTAGTAGAAATGGTTCACAAGTGTCATAAATTCTAGGCAGTGGAATACTGCCTGGATTGGGGTTTTCTGTCAGATTTATAATATTAGTATTTAGGGGTGAAATTTATTGGTAGAAGTGTAGGTGAAATATTTGAAAATACTGTAGCTGTTTATAGTGCACCACTTCGTAGTAAATTTTGAACTGGAAATGTAGGAAATAGTGAAATCATGAGCTGAAGTTTCAACCGTGAATTGGAATTAATTGGCTGCTTATATTAGACATAGAGGTAGCCTTCTATGAGTGGATAAAGTTGACTTACAGTAGGTATGCACAGTATCAGGAAGTTCAACATCACTTTGTGTCTCTTGAAGTGCCATCCAACATTCATTGCAAAGTGTACATGTATGCGACTATTACCAAAGTAATTCATTGCTTTAAATTGTAGTCCATAGTCCTGTGTCGTAATAGAGTTATGCTCAGTCTTAAATTTTTAAATAGTCAGTAACTTAGGACTATTGCATGAAAATGTAAACTTAACATTGAGCCTAGAACTTTTTATGAACAGGGCCCTTTTGAGTTGGAATTGCATTGATAATTTCTAACTTGAAATTAAAATGGGAATGTAAATGAGCTGGGTATGCCCTAAAGTATCATTCCAAGCCATGCTGGAATGGCATGCATATCCAGTGCAGAATTTAACTGATAATTGTCCTCAGTGAAAGGCATAAGTGTCCAACCAGTGCAGTAGTAGTTCTTTCCTTTCAGTTTGTTTCCACTTTATAGGCCCAACAATTGCGAGAACTTCATGCAAACCATATTAGTATACAAATTTTAGTCCAAGTTAAGGTTTCCTATATGCAAAAATTTTTTAACTTGAAAACCAATGAACAATAATTTGCATTGTAGTAAGTGGAAATGATGTTACAAATTATATTCTCTTGTTTTGTACTTTTTTACCTTACACAGTAAATGAGCGGCTGTTTCCTACAGCTGACTATAAACATTCACTTCCTAACTATACAATTGTATGGATGGTGTATCCTTAAAGCTTGACCCTACAGTAGGACCTTCACTAGTCACATATCGTTGATGTTACTTTCCCTTCTGCCTGTTAATTTGTCAAAAAAAAAAGAAATGCACAAACATTTCTAGACACTTGAAAAAGTTAAACAAAAGTTTGCAGAGGAAATCCTTCTTTGTCATGAAAGATTTGACCAAGAAGTTGGCGACATATTTAAAATATAACTAAATTTCATTCTTGAAAAAATAATGAAGAAACTTCTCTGTAACTAAAGATAATTCTTGTCATCCATCTACTGCCTGGAGTAAACTGATGGTAATACAATAGCAACAATTATTGCCAAGACAATGGTGAGATGATCATTTATGAAGAATATGTCAGAATTTGTCGTCATGGCTGCATAAGTTATTTTACCGTAACGATATGTCATTCTGCATTTTGTATGAGATGGGGTCCCTCTGTGAAGTATTTGGATCTGAAGGCAGTACCGTAATTTACTTTGCAGATGAAAGGTCACATGTACAATAAGGGTATTAAAATGAAATATAAAAGAGAAGAGGCTGTGGTGTAGGAAAATTGGACCAATATGAGTAAAACTGGATCAGGGAATGGAGGATCTCTTCTTTGAAGGTCTTCCTTAAGGAGCCTTTCATGCTTGGCATATCAGTTGATATGAGACAGAAAATTATGGTGAGCATTCTTCATGAATAGTATGATTGGAATCATTTCTTTGGTTGATATTTGATAATTTCTTGATATAATTGAGAGGATGAAGGATGATGTTAAAGGGAAATACTGCATTTGAAATGCACCAACATGGCCCCACAGAAAATTCTGTCAATCATTATTGATTCCTTGCTGAAGGCAGGCAAGGAATCTACGTGTATGCGATGGTGATGTCGTGTGTGTATGTAATGCTTAGCTTGTAAACGTGATATCTCTAGATAGCAATGACCAACCCTTTCATATTTGGTATATAGATTTGTCATGTTAAGAGGAAGAACCCTTTTGTTTTTGGTAGAGGCCAAAGGTCATTTGAGGTCACCAGAGGTGAAAAGCCAAAAACCTTGTAAACATGATATCTCAAAATAGGAATGACCAACACTTTTCAGAGGTCAAAAGCCAAAAACCTTGTTAACAAGATATCTCAAGGTAGGAAGCTTGGATAGATTTCATAATTGGTATGCGCATGCCTTATGGTAAGAAAAACCATGTTCTCTTTGGATGAGGTCAGAGGTCATGTGAGATCACCTTGGGTTAAAGTCTGTGAACCTTCTTAACACAGTTTCTCAATGTAGGAAGCTTGGATAGATTTCATATGTGGTACATGGATGCTTCATGGTTCATGGTTGGAGGAAGAATCTTTTTGTTTTGGGGAGGTCAAAGGTCATCTGGGGTTAGTAGAGGTCGTAAAACAAAATTTTCCAAGAATTCCCAACAAAGTCCCAACATTTCCTATGGCAAGGAATCACTAAGCCTTTGGGCTTTCTGGTTAAACCATTCAGTCTCATAGGTAAACTCTAGCAATAACCTTACCTCCTCAAAATATTATGCATAACAAGAGTAATGGATGTTGCACCATTTCAATTTTTGAAAGTTTGGGTGAACAAATTATTTTTGTGCAACAAATAACAGATCTCCTATTTCTTTTAAAAAAAGCTACCGCACCGCCTTATTTTGACCTGTTTATCATTCTGTATCTCTTATTATTGGTTTAAAAAATATGAAAATTTTCTGTAGAGCAAAGCCTTATTTCCCTTTAAGGCCTGTATACACGAGCAACATTTACAAAACATTCCAAAAACATTTCCAAAACATCCACTGGCAACAAATCCA
>WURT03022380.1:0-15748 GCA_009936505.3 Holothuria glaberrima | reverse complement strand
GCTTCATTAACATGGTCTAATCTGTCCCCCAAAAAGTTTTTCTAGGGTGTTAAATTCGTAGGGTAACCTCCTCCGCCTGGATTCCCCTTGAATTAGTGGTGTGCTACCAGAAACCATACTGAAGTTAGCCACACTCTCTGAATATACATTCTATACTTCTTATCGAGAGTCATCAACACAGCAAATATGCGGAGACCTCGCCGATCAGGGGAATTGCCACTCCTACTGGCGACCCCCTTTAAAAAAGTTGAAAATTGCTAAGAACACAATATCTTAAAACAGGAATGATGGACACTTTTCATATTTGTTATTTGGTATCATCATATCGAGAGAAAACCCCCTATTTTCGTACAGGTCATGGCAGGTCACTAGGGGTCAACTTAAAGCAAAAACCTTGTAAACACAGTATATCAAGCAAGGGAACATGAATGCTTTTTATAGGTTGCATGTTGATGCGTTATAGAAAGAAGATGACCCCTTTGGTTTTCAGTCCAGGTCGAAATTTATGTGAGGTCACGGAGACTTTCATATTTGTTACAGGGATTTATCATACTGAAAGTATTGTTTTTGTGGGGTTCAGAGGTCATGTGGTCAAACCGAATGTCTCATAACTATAATATCTCAAGACAAGAATGGTAAATACCTTCCACACTTAGTGTAGCAATGTAACATATCAAGATGAATAATTCTAATATTTTTGGAGGTCGGATGTCATTTTAGGTCACTAGTGGTTAAAAACCAAAACATTGTGAACGTGATATCTCAAAGAAGGAAGCATGTAAACTTTTCATAAATTGCCTATGGTTGCGTATAGTCAGCAGATGAGCCCTTTTGTTATGGCAGAGGTCGAAGGGTATTTGAGGTCATCGGAGTTAGAACAACGAAAAGCTTGGAAATTGCTTGTAAAGGCTATATCTGAAGATGCCAATGATGGATACCTTTTATACTTGATATAGCTTTTTCAAATTGAGAGGAAGACTTCTATTGTTGTGTTACGAGGTCAGAGGTCACAAGAGGTCAAAAACTGAAGACATTGTAAACCTTATATCTCAAGATAACAATCATGTATGGTGTGTTTAATTAGCATGTGGATGCATATTGTTCGTACATGAACTCATTTGTGTTTGAATGGGGTTAAAATTCGTCTGAGGTCGTTGAAGATCAAGTGGTGATGAAGGATCTTATAAATGGCTTCCACCTTTTCTCCAAAGCATATACTAAACCATCAAAATCAATTACATAGCTGATGAAGTTGGATGCACTCTTGGTCTGAAGTACCTTTGTGCAGACCTACTTAATACCTGATTTTGCTTACTTTCGTTAGAACCTCTCCAGAAAAGTCTTGACTGCAACTTTTCAAAGCCATTTAAAAAAGGTTTTGCTCTCATTATTGCAAGGCTCTCTGATGGCTTCTCATTAACTCTTGTCTCAGTTCAGTATGTTACTCTTTTGGGAGAATTTTCAGGTTTTAGAGTTGCCTGCAGTAGGAGATAGCAGGACTTTCCTATAACTTAGAGAGTACTTGCTGCTCAAAGTGTGTCGATTTGAAACTATTAGAGAAGTGAGAGAAGTACTTAAAAATATTTTAAGACGAAAGGAATCACTAAGTATTTTGGCGTCTAGCTTTAGACGGCAGACACGGCCTTTTTAGAAGCAAACGTACAAAGTTGTGCGGATAACTGACTTCAAGGGAAGTTGGTCACTTTGTGCAAGCGAATAAATTTGCGCCTCGCTTATTTCCGTTTCCATTGGAAACTTGACGTAAATGAAACTGAGCTGCTAGTTTCAAATTGACGACTTGTAAAAGTCTCTAATGTTGCCACAGAGCCCGAGGAACATAAATGTGTGCTCCACGGCTCTTTACAATTTGTCATTACTTGGATCAGCCAAAGTTGGAAGTTCGTTCCAAGTTTTTCTTTTTGCTTCTTTCATGAACTGAGGATAATCAAGACATCTTAATTTCTGTCGGTTCAATGCATTTGCTCCAAGTTGTGCTTTTAAATTCTTTCAAGCAGATATTTCGAGAAGTGAAGGTTTAAAAATAGTGTTTATGATGTCTTATTTTTACTGAAAAAATTCGTGTTATAGAAAGAGGTGTTTATCTCATTTATTCATTCATCCATCCATCCATTTATTCATTCATCTATCCATTATTCATTCATCAACTCATTCATTCATTTGCTCATTCAATCATTCCTTCATTCACTTCACCCTTTCATTCATTCACTCATTTACTCATTCACTCATTCACTCATTTACTCATTCATTCATTGGCTCATTCGTTCATTTTTTCATTAGCTCAACCATTCATACTTTCATCCGCTCATTCATTCATTCATTCATTCATTTATTCACTCATTCACTAATTCTCTCATTCATTCATTCATTCATTCACTCATTCAATACTCATGCATTCATTTACTCATTCACTCATTTATCCATTCACTCATTTGCTCATTCACTCATTCAGTACTTATTCCGACAGTCACTAATTTGCTCATTCCTTAATTAACTAATTGACTATTCTTTCATTTACTTCTTCCCTCGTTGTTCTATTCACTTGAAAGACTGACAGAAAACTGGCCCCATTTTCACATCGATTTACACTCGGTTTACCATGTAATAGGTCCATGTAAACTGAACGCTTACTGTGTAAGGGCGTTCTGGTTTACGTAAAACAGCGAAGTGGTTTTAACTTATACCGCCTCCCGCTATAAAGTGGGCCTGTTTAACTTCATAACCAATCTGCAAGAAGTAGTTGAATTTAAAAAAAATGCACCTTTTGGAGATGATTCCCTTCACAGCCTGATTCGGTGGTACTATTGCTGTTATATTTACAGGTATATAGACGTTTAACCAAAAGAGTTGAATTACTCAAAAACAGTAGATAAGATCCCTTGTTGAAAACTTTGTTGGAATTATGTTGAATATCTTTTACCGTATTTTAGAAATATAACTTCTAAAGTGTTATCATTTCTCAGACTTCTCATAAGTCATACATAGTTCCACAGTGTCTTCACTTCTTTCGTTTATAATTTATAAATTATCTGTTAGTTATAATTTACCAGCTAGTTTCTGCTTTGGTTTTTAACGTGGACATTTGCAAAGTAGTAAATAGCGACTTCCAAAATAAATCCCAAAGGTAATGCCATCATTACAACTGTCCTTGAAATGAAGATTAACCAAGCAAAGATTAACATAACACATTAACATATGGCTGACATAACACCTGATCTACCATACCAACTCAAATTTCACCATTCTTTCTTACAATTAACTGAAACTGAAATATATACCCTAAAATTTTCTTCTTCCGCTCTGCCAGAGAAGGAGGTTAATATCCATAGTCCGACCATTTAAGTTTGTGGCAGAAGCTAATGAGAGCGTTTGTCACTAAAAGAAAAGTATTAGTTTCCCCTAAGATGATAGAAAGCCATATTTTATTACCCAATCAAACAGTTCAAATACAGGTAATTATCAGGCAAGTGCCCTATTAAACTAAATTTTGTAGTCTGAAACTAACATAGTCGTATCAATAACAGTCTTCTCAGAGGAAGAAGGTAAAGAAGAAATCAATTTAAGGTCTTCGTGTACCCGTCGGAAACTTTGTCAGACAGGGTTCTACAGCTGAGGCATATTTAGTGTCGGGTGGCAGCTGTTTTACGAAACGCCTTCCTGGAGAGGGATCTAAGAGGAGGGGACACCCTCCCTTTGGAGGAAATTTTGTATCTTTAAGGGGGATAAGATTCAAAATGGTTCTACCTTGGCCAATATTTTAACTTTGTTATATGCGTAATTTCATTCAGTTTTTTAGATTTTGGTATTTTTCACTTTTTTTAGTTAATGTGTTTGAATGTAACGTAATTTCAGCAGCGTGTCGGTTTAATTTGGGGAGAATCTGTGCCGGCGGGTTTGTACATTTGATCGTGAGTGCCGGGAACAAGTAATAAGTGCTGGTCGGCTCCACATAGCAAATTACGACCCAAAAAATTCTAGTTGCGAAGCAATTCCAATTCAACTCCGCAAATACGGCGAACCAATACTTTTCAAGCTCTGCCTAAGTTCTAACTAGTCTGATAAGCGCAGCATTTATAAATAATAAAATAAATGCCGTATTGTTAGAAGCCGAAGTCTTGAAATCGTCTACATCGGCCGTGACTCAATTACGATCGCTGTATTTGTAAGTGAATTTTATAAACACTTATTTTTTCCTGTGATATTTTTAAGTTAGCAAACTTAACCCATCTTAGCAGATCAGCATTTGCATTACAAATGAGCCAAAACATTCAGCACATTTGAAGCATAAATGTTGTTTTCAATAGTTGCTAATCGAGATTGGGCAATTGCTAATCAATTCGAACATTGATTAGTCTCCAGGTATGCAAAAATAGTAAAATTGGGTTGCGAATTTACCCAATAATTATTGATGAATTGGTCTACCGAGAAGTTGGTTTCCAAACGACGTGGAAACCAGCCTCTCAGTCATGGGTGTGGATCATGGGGGGACGGGGGACGCGTCCCCCTCACTTTTTGGAAGTGGGGACATCGCCAAAAAGTCCCCCCACTTTTTCAAAAATTATGAAAACTAAAACTGTGATTACGAATTGACACTACATATTAAAGATAAATTTCGTCCAAGTATGGCACCATTTGCCATATATACCTTCCAATTTCATTTTCCTTCAGAGGGGAGGGGAACACCCCCTCCCCCAGGACAGCGATTCGTAAAAGGTGAAAAGTCTAATAATTTACTGTTCACTCACTTCACGAAATGTAGTTCTGATTTACCCCAAGGACTGAGTGAAAAATTTACTTAAGCAAGGAAAATGAAAAAAAAAAAACTCCCTAAAAAGTAAAAATTCTTGGTGGTATATTCAATTCAAATTTAGCACCATTTTGCATCTAGCCCACCTTACGTGAGCAAAAATTTACCAAAGGGGAGGGGAACACCCCTTAGACCCCTCCCCCAGGATAGCGATTCGAAAATGTTGAAAAGTCCACCCCCACTTTTGGAGATGGATCCATGCCTTTGCTCTGAGTAAACCAATAAATTAACAACTGGCAAATTTGATCCAATTTTAATATTTTGACATACGTACCAGTGTTGCAGAAATTTTTACCCCAGCTGTGTAATCCTCGTACAGTCCATAGTAGACTAATGATAAATTCATGCATTTTATCTTACATGTAACCGTTGCTTATCCTGTATCCCCTATAACTTTAAAATCATAGCAGTACTACTGTTTTCCTGGTGATTGCAGGTATTTTCTGAAAATTGCCACAGGCTGTTTCAACAGACAACAAACGATTTTTTTAAACTCAGAGTAAGAGCTGGCGTCAAAGCAGGTAGTAGGTTTAAGTCTTGAATTCCCTCCAAGTGTGTACAGCATACAGATTTGCCACCTGTTACTGCAGGTTTTGACATCCTACACGTGAACATAAAGCTTAATAGATCTACCGTCACCGTGACTTGAGAAAATGGAGGACATGACAAAACTATCCGACCAAGACCACTTCAAAGTTAGTACAAGCTGTGAACGATTGTTGTATAGAAATAATTAAGGCTTCGTTGGGTATCGAATGAGGGCTTAGTCCTGGCATCCTATACTACTAATATTGAAACAGTCGAGAGAAGACGTACTTGACTGTATTCAAAAGCTCCGCAGCGTCATACCATGGAGCTATTACGTAGTAGATCCATGATCGTACTGTCCTCTATTCCCTCTTACTGCAGACAAACAAAGGAAGACGATTTCATATAACCGAACTAGATTCACAGTTACTTTAATTTATATTTTACCATACCCATACTAGCTTCCAGGGCGGCACAAACTTCTAAAACACTGAAAGAATTTTACCGAAAAAATGATAATACTAACACCAGACCTCACCTTATTATTCCTCAAAGCGGCTGCCACAAACTCATTTTAAAAGTGTTCTTTCGAATATGACTTTTGAGGGACAGAAACTAACTGTGGAAACAAACAAGCATTGTGAGAGCCATAATCGATTGCATTTGGAACATATATTTAAGATATTCGTATGCGCGTGTTTTGCTATCGTGTCAATGTGTCATCCCACCGCATGATTTATCTTTGCAGTACTTGTTTCCTATGCCTAAATTCCGAGTTACTAAACGAGACTGGTATTCATAAAAAATCTTTACATGTTATATCTTTACTCTACATCAAGAAAGAAGTGGCGTGTGAAGAATTTTGCACGTAGAGGGAGAGGCAAAACTTGTCGTTTCCCCTACTGAAATGGAGGAGAGATGGAACGGGAGCTAGTGTCAAAGGTACACAGAAGATAAGGTGCACAACCAGCCATAAGTTCGAGTTTGAACAGGGAAAAGCGTTAGCGCCTGCAATATAAGATAACAAGACCACCGAAATTGGTTACAGAGGCTCCCTTTGTCAGGTTTTATTACCTTTCGGATTCTTGGAAATTTTATGTTAATAACTGAGGGAGTACATTTTAATACGAAGCGGGCAAATGAACTTCGAAAATTCACCAGAGAAATGGTATTAATTTTGACTTTTTAAAAGAGCTGTGTTTTCTTGTCATATGTGAATATGAGGGGTAGGGCACTATACTCCCTATCAGAAGGGCTATTTCGGGTGATTTATCTTAATTTTACGAGGAAACCTATAGTGTGGGGGTAAGGAGGCATTAGGGTTCAAAGACTGCAAGAGACATTTACGCAGGCAAAATGAATTGTTTCTGCCAATTAGGGTAATAGATACTCTACATATTAATCTCGTCGTACTTCATCGGGTCATTCGATAAAAAAAACTGAGACACTTGTTGCATGTAATCCTAACAGGAAATGGACCAACTTTAATCAGTTATGGTGGCGGGCTCAAGAAATTTTCAAGGAGGTGATTGCAAGAGAGGCCGCTTTCACTTACCAAAGTCGACCGAGGTTAGGACTTAGGTCAGAAAATCTCGGCATAGCGGGAAATTTGGTCCCAATTGAAGCATGTTGCAACTATTGAGTATTTTATCCGCAAAAATAGCTGTACGTGTCCATGCGGGTCCAGCCCCGTATATCAGGCAAAGGATACAGCTGGGAAGGTTAGCAAGAGATTACTTCTTATTAATTTGTAGGAGTGTGGGCTACTGTTGTTAATTCTTGTGTAAATATATGTATTCATCACTTTCACAAGACAATTAAATGTGCTCTTTCCTAGAATCCCTATACACATGATACACTCCAAGAAGTCTACATTTTGTACGCGTTAAGAAGTGATAAAATATGTATGGTTATTAATCATTAAAACTCCCGCAGACAAGAGTTCTAGTGACAATACCCCAGGATTACTAATACACTTACAACGAGCATGATTCCCTTCTTCCAATGTTTACTAGATCGAAGCGCTATACTAGCCCTAACTACGATCCATTACTTGCCCACACACTATAACACTACCCAAGGCTACTCGTTAGCCTGATCTTCAATCTGTTTCTACATCTAACCGAACTGTAACCATTCGGCTAACCCGAAGTAGATTTCCTGTCTAACCGGTCTTTGGTCAAAACGGCCTTCCGTCTAGTAAACCTTCGATCTGGTGAACCCAGTAACGGGCTTTGTTACTGTGCCTGTCCCACTTGATCTTTCGCTGACTTCAAAAATCGACCCTTCGTCTTGAATTAGCGAAATTTAGTGAAATCATAGAGCCTTGGACATTTCTTTTTCCAGCGTATAAACATAAACACGTTGTTGCATGCTATCTTTTTTCCGCGCATTGTTAAAATGGTCAGATGTTTCAGCCGTTCCAACTGCCAAAAGAAAAAAATGTTCCGTAAGAGATTCAATTAAATTATAGCTTATATCAAAATAGGCTCACGATAATTTATATTTCACTTCATAAACTCGTTTCTGGACTGTTTCTGTGACCTTTACACGTTACCACATAATGTTCGTGTTCCGCATCACATGGACGTTTGATGATCAGTCTTCATCTTGCTTTCATCGTAGATAACTTTGTTTCTTCAGCTGTTGATGACATGAATGAGTTATGTTACGGTAATGTTTTATAGACCAGGACTGAGGATTTATAGATTTAATTCTGCAACAATGGAAATGTCAAGGGTAGATATGAAATGATATATGTGGCTCAAACAAAGAAAATGACAACAAGGGAAAAATTCGTGATTCCAAAACTTGGCGGAGAAGATAAAAAACCATATAGATATTGCTCTTAAAGACATTTTATGGCAGTAAAAATGTCAAGTTAGCAGAATATATTTCGGAAAATCTACAGATAAAACATCCTTAGTCATTGATTTATCTCTTATACGTTCGAAGATGTGACGTCACGACCTACCGAGATAACGTCTCTTTTCTTTACACTGGTACTTATACCATTTCACTTCTGCTCAGTCGGTTTTATAGAACGCAACATTATCACTGTAAATTCCCTATCAGAAACACATAATACAGCAAATTACGGTATCACACTTCTGTACTGCATAACTGAATTGTCGTTTAAGAATGCTCATGCATCTCAAGTAAATACCTTAAATAGGTCCAACGTCTCTTAGTAAACAAAGAAAAACTGGTAGAAACAAGTGCAGGCGAGTGATTGGTAAAAACACATGGCACCATATGGTATGCTGTGGTTTCGTAGAATTTACCTCTATATTACAAGATGACCGAATAACTTTTACAGGGTAGATTTACAGCCCACACCGCTGCGGATACATCAAAATTAAGAATATACAAACTTTTATCAAAAGTATCTTACACAGTGACGGATTAAGAAGGGGCAAAGTAGGGTATGACACATGGCCCCGCGCCCTGAAAAGTGCAAAATTAACACATCACGTACACCGATCAGCCTGTCAGTACTATCCTTGAAACGTACATCATGATTTCAAATTATTTTCTAATCTGAAGTCAGGCTTATCCATGATTAAACACTGTTACATTATCTGCAATATATTTTTTGAATTAGTAAATTTTCAATACAATTCAACTCAAAAGTGGCAAAAAATAGTGTAATTAAACTTGTAAATACTTATTATGAGGGGCTCGCATTGCTACTGACACAGGGCCCCGTATAATGGTCTTTGGCATCATACATACTCAACAACACCATCTTGCCTGTAATCTTTTTTGTAACGTTGTTGCAAGAGGTCATAGAGCTTTTTTATGAGGAGTCATCCAATTTTTTTTTATAATTTTCAGAGGTGCACAAACGGTACCCTTTCTCTGAACCTCTTCACCCTGTCACAGCGAACTTTCCAAATAGGGAAAACGACGACATTTTGGCAAAACAGCAACTTTTTCTTAAATATTCGAAAATAATGAAGATAGGTCCTCGACCCATCCCCGACGTGCGTTTTGTGTTTTTGTGAAAATAAAAATACTAAAATGAGTACTCCCTAAAATTTGACGGTTTCTGTTGTGACAGAATCATTGCAAATCATGCAATAATGCAACAAGGAGGCTACAGGCCCATAGTCAGGGGATCAGGAATAGGTACCTTTTGAAAAAATTTTCATTCCTAGAAATTATTAAGAACAAAGGGTCTTATTGATTCCTTTTATCTCTCTCAGAAAATATGTTTGGCTGCTTGGCGTTGGGCCTAAAATACCTACTAAACCCCCTCGCACACACTCACACTCATAAATACAGGGTCAGGTGTAAAAATTAAGTTTCAAATTTCCTTTTGAATAGCTCAATGACAAAGTTTACTTACTATAAAAATAAAACTTTAACATAAAAGTTCGTAAAAGCCTCTTGATGAAAAGTCGCCAGAGGTTAAAATAAACTTACAAAATAATGTAGTTTTCCTAATACAGAAAAAAAATTTTAAAAAGCCTAATGGAACCTTAGCATACAAGGTCAAAGCTAGAGATTTATTACGTCCAGCAGTTCCATTTTATGAATATTAATTCATAATTTTGAGATCTTATCATCATGTTTCGATTGCCGTGCAATCCATTTCGTAAATTAAATACAACACTATCATGCAATATTTTACGATGGCACGTCTTGGGAAGAGACATTTTACATTAACAAGTTTCATCATTTTATCTCCGTATAATTAACATTTCTAAGTCTACAAGAAATCACTCTTTAAAGTATTTTGTGATGGCAACACTTTGTGACTGTGCTGTCAACTCTAACATTGGTGCATAAATAGCGGACGTAGAGTAGAGGAGAAATGTGTCAGTGGAGAGATAGCGCTATAAAATCTTTTGCTGAGGAGAGGGATTCCTGCCGATCAGACATTCTTCTTTGAACGGAAATTGAACTTGCCTTGTGCCAAGTCTTACATATGGTAATCACGTGATGACATTTTTGTGAGGCACTGTCGTGAAGAATTGATTGAAAGAATAAGTATTGCAGTAAGTCAATGTATATTATTAAAGTGATAGGATTCTTACAAAATATCTTTGACTTATTTTTGTCCTTTTTTCCTATCGATTTTCATCACTTACTGCGCACTATATATATATGTATTTTAAACAATCGCCTTTTGCAACCATTCCGTCTACGCTTCTGTTTTGGTAAGGCCTAAAATATTACTGTTTCCTTGGTAATATGATCTGGCAATACTTCTGAAATTGACTTAAAATCTAAAAAAGTATCCTTGTCTTGTTTAATCTTTGTCGTCCATTCTTACTTCTGGCTTTCAGAATGAATTCATAAAGAGGTTAATTTTAATATAGAACCATAAACCTTGCAAACCTAATTTTCTCCCGATACTGTCAATCGATGACAGTACGTATATTCCTCAATCATTTCCTTAAAAGCGACCTACTTTTCATTCACTAATATCTAATTAGAAATCTTTCAAAAACCTGTTTTGTGGAAGGCGCCCTCATTTGGTACTGAAATGGCCTAATGAACTACTTTAACTATTTGTACAACCATTTCAGTGATACATACAAATCCTCTCTGTGATAATCGTCGGTACTGTAGTAAGTTTCATTGTATTTGCTTATAAGCGTGAGGAAATCTGTCTTGAGATTAAAAGAGGCTTGATCGGATGACGTAGTTTGCTGGTAGAAATATAACAAAATTGAATTTTCATTCGGTATATTAAGGAAACGCCGTGGGCAAAGGACTTCAGCATATCGCTTCCTTTTCTGACTTCTCTCAGTTAAAATTTTGTGAACGTCAAAAATCTGTCAGCTGTTTCCTGAAAACCATCTCTATAAAGCCAGTCAGTGACGTAGAATATTGTCTGCTTAATTGTCATAATTCACTAACAGGATGAAAAACTTCGCTGACTTCAGGCAATATCCATTTGTTGAAAAGTAAAATGGACTATGTGAAAAGTGGGTCAATTTTTAAAATTTTACTACTGATGACTCATGACATGCCCTGCTATCTTGTGAATTTTCAATGTCAAGGTAGGATGGATCCCTACTTAATGTGATCTGAGTCGATGCCTTTTAACTTTGTTTCCATTTCATTTTATTCACGGTCAAACCTGAGACTTATGTTTATCTTTCTTATTTTTTCAAAACTTTCAAGAACGGACTACGTTTGTGGACACAATATCTCTTAAGAACAAGAAATTGACTGTCTCTATATTCTAAGCGCTCGAGTGTGCATAAGTGCGGTGTGTTTGGTTTTGGACAATTTGCCTTTCAAGGATACGATAGTTTGACCAGGCCCTGGTTTGACCAAAGAGTGCGTCCAATGAGTGCCGGGGACTAACAAATCCTATTTGTATGTATTTAAAAACACTGTTTGCACAAATATGTTTAGAAAGTAATAAGTATTCCAATTCAATTGTGTTCAGTATGCAATGAAAGTCTGTGGCGTTTCTAAGTATCAACACCTTTGCTTGTCTTATCTTTAATCTTTAAGTGGATAATTTGTAAGAACAGTCCTGCAAGCCATCTCAATGCACAAGCGAAAACCTGAAACTATACTACAAAATACATTTCGACCTTAAACAGTCAGAGGACCTAGCAAGAAGCCATTAGGTATCCTTGCGGACAGTGTAAGAGAGCAAGAACTGTCTTGAGTAACTCAACAAAGTTCCAAGAGCTGTCATGAATTGATCGAAAATGTTAGAGCTTTACTGTTTTACCGTAGTGTCTGAACTCCTCGTGGCGCCAGCACCTGTCAATGACAAAAGGAACTGTCATGGTGCTATCATTATCTACGGGTTAAATGGTTACTCGCAACACAACTGTTTGGTAAAGTACCGTATTAGGGTGTTCACGGTTACGTCACTAGTTGACATTGGTTGGCATAGCACATGCAAAAGAACATAAATGTGTATGTGTATGTTAGATGCTACGCGTTTAAAGACCCGATTGCACGCAGAAAGTAGACGAACTGGACTCTACTTTTCATTGTGACGACAGTGTAAGTGGGCCTCACCAACTCATTTGCCGACCAGCCGTGACGTCATTTGTTGTAAACAAATGTGTATAATTGTTAAGTTAATTTTCTTCTAAAGAATATTTCGGAAACAATTTTTGGACACGCCTTTGGGTGGGGGCATGGCCCCGTTACGCCCACCCCCCCCCCTTGGATACGCCAGTGATGCACAGTGCAGTATATAATCCAGCTTGTAAACATTTTGGTGAAGTTGAATCAGTGGCATCGAAGAGAGGCGTCAATGGCAAGTTCCCCAAGTTTGTCAGCCCCATATTCCCCTAAAATGAGATTTTGGATGTTACAAAATATGCACAAACACACCGTTTGTGCAACGATTTGAAAAGGGGAACCACTGTTCATTTATCAGTCAATCAGAGTGCTATTATTGCACAAAATTTTATCAAACCTACGTTTTTGCAGAGCGCTATGCGCCCATTGATTTTTGTGAGGTATCATTATACTGGAAAATAAATTCCAAAAATTTTGTTTTAGTATGTATTTTCAACAGCTGCGGGACCAAAGGGACCGTTATTCCTCCCCATTTAATATAGTTTCAAAAGGGTATATTTTAGGGTAATTTTATGTTCGAAAACTGTTAAGACTTTCAATTTTTATTGCCTTTTTAAAGAAAGTTCGTGCAAGTGCTGCAACACGTTATGGATACATCGCCACTTTATGGTTCTGGTGTAGTGCTTGCCTCTGTCTCAGTAAGGACCCAGATCAAGGGTATACTTGTAATTTGTAAGGTATCATTAAAAATTAAGAACATTAACCAATGCAATGGAGCTTTGCAAGTTGCCGCGGGCCTATATATTACTTGATGCGCGTTAAATAGTATCAGATTTTTTCGTTGGCTTTGCGTTGGAGATGGTCCAACATCCAAAAGACAACATTTCTCACGTGTGGCTGATAAAATTGCAGGAAATCGCAATGTCCTAATTATGATTTTAAAGCACCGAGGATCCATTAAATCACCTACAAGGGTTTTTTCTCTAACATCCTTTCGGCAAGACCCTGGATACCCAGCTGTATAGGTGCACCTTCCGTGATCATTTGTGAGTGTTACAACTCAGTGCAATGTCTGGTGGGTAGTTACCTTAACATTATTTTCTGCTGGACAGCATGAGTCGTTTATCGTATCAATGCTAATGCAACTCCTACCAAGATCCTTTATCCCCCAGCCCCCACCCCTTAGACCATTTAAGGGCTAGTATGTGTAAGACTGATAAAAATGATCAGATTGTGATTTTTGTTGTCTACTTCTTGCAAATCCATTGCAATTTGAAGATAGTGAAATGTTTCTTCCTTATGGTCACAATTTTGTAAATACCCCTGAGACTCTGAAAACTTCGCCCCCTGGACCTTCATGAGGGTGTTAAACCTGGAGGACACCTTAAGCCCCACAGCCCCTAGACCTCATACCTACAGAGGAGCGCGGCACTTCTATCGTGCCCCATTCGCTCAGTCCTTTGTTTCTCTGTGCCCCTCCAGGGAACGTTATTCCCCCAGACAATAACTTCTCTATTTAAGAAACCTAAGGTATCTCCATTTATAGCTATACTGAAATTCAATCTATTTCAACGTGCACACATCGTCATGGTAAAATATCATGGAAATTGTTGCGCATTTTGAAATGTGTTCTTCTTCGTCTCTGGGATATTCAGTCAAATTACTGTGCAGCTTAGTGTGAGTGCAAGAATTATAAAAAAACTTTTGAAAGAAACGTAGTTTAATTGTATGAATATGGATATTTGTTTCATATTAATTTAGTTTACCATCTATTGGGGGCAACATCTTTACTGCAGTATGAATCTATGAATAAATCCTATTAAAGGAGCGTTGCATATAAAGTTAAGAATTACGATACAAGTAATTCGGCACGCATATAAATATATATATATATATATATATATATAGCACTCGCAGTATATATATATGTATATATATGTATATATATATATATTCGTGACAGTGTAAACCAGTTAATGTTAGAGTGCTCAACCTGTGAAGGGAGCTAAAAGTGGGCTCTTACGAAACAGTGATGTAAAGCTGTCTTGTAGTACCCTAAAGTCATAGCCTTTCAATGTATATATATATATATATAAATATATATTATTGTATATATTTCTCTAATTCCCACCTTAGGGCGAAAGAAGTTGTTGAAAAGTCGACCATAGGGCGAAAAAAATGGGGCGACAAAACGGATTCCCCTTAACGTTTTCACACACTTTTTATATAGAAATACGTAAACGTGCGGTAACGTCCTTTTACAGACACAATCTATATACTATTACTTCAAAGTCAACGAATTTACGGACACCTATCTGTTAACACGCAGAGATGGCAGGCCATTGAAATAACGTTGTTTATATCTTGAGGACGTTGGGAGGAAATTTATGCTTATGATATTTATTGTTTTTTTTTTTCGCCTTAAGGTAGGAAGATATAAAGACTTACGCCTTAAGGGGGGAATATATATATATATATGGTTGACAATTGTGTTCAGCTGGATGGCATCATTCGTAATCTCTGGTTGGGCATGCATCAAAGAAGGAATAGTGCTGTTCCAAAAATAATTGCCTGCTCAGGGGGTGAATTGAGAGTGATTCATATGGTGTTTGAACAAATTCCAAACCATCTTGGCTACATGGCTCATTTGTTAGAGCGTCCGCACTAGTAAGAGGGAGGTCCCGAGTTCGAATCCCGGTGGAGTCAAATTTGCTTTTCACCTCAAATTTTCCAGCTTTACCGATTACGTTCATTGCCATTATCTAACGTAAAGCAGTTTTTATTTGCTTTAGGTAACTTTTGATTACATCGAATATTGACAGGATTTGGGATTGTGGTTTTGCTGTTACCACAAAATTTACAGAACCGAACTTTTTAATTCACGTAATCATGGTACCACTGCGACCGTGAGTCCTCTCTTTTCAACACAATTCCCACATCCATAATCTTTTAGTTCACTTTTATGGTCGAAAACAGTTAAGATAGCGACTTTTGTGGCCTTTTTAATGCATCAACCTACATGCGAGGATAATAATATAGCATCCTAAAGTAGAACGTCCGTTTGTTTGAAGTACCGATGCCCTCTTCTGAGTCCACGCTAACGTAAACTAAAGGGCAACACCAGGGAACAGAAGGGGCGATAATTCCACATGGAGTATAGGTACTGGAACAAAATTCATTTAAAGGTACTAGGCAGCCCCCCCCCCAAAAAAAAATTGCTTTAAAAAATCAGCAAAGTCTTGCAAATCTCTTATTTTATAACAAGCACCTCTGAAGACGTTTTAAACATAACTATAACAAACAATAGGTGGAGCAAAGAAAAATGCTCCTTGAATTTCACATGATCAACATAGGTCATCCATGAGCTAGAGTGACAGAGCATACTAA
>WURT03022347.1:0-15750 GCA_009936505.3 Holothuria glaberrima | reverse complement strand
GGCAAGTACTTTGCTTTTGTTGGCCTACAAATGCAGATGACTGTCAAAATTCTAGCAGGTGTTAAATTAACTCCTACTTCCATGTAACACGTCCGCTCATTTGTGGATGATGTTACATACTGTGTGAAACCCTAGAAGATCTCATCATGAGACACTACACCGTGCATGACCCCTTAAAGAACTAATAAAAGCACTTACCGTCTCACATAGCTCCCTACAAGGTTTTTGCGCCTTTTTGGGATTATCCTTCCACACTGGACACGCTGGGAGGTAGGCTGCGCACAGGAACGCACTGATATATGGGGAGCATTCCGTCGTTGCTAAAGGCTCCATTTGTTTCAACGCTTCCTTCGCTTCTCTCTGGTCCTCGTGACCCAAAACGTTCGGAAAAAAGGTCTTGTCGTACCCCAGCCCGTCGATATCGAGGCAAAATTTACTCTTGACTCGTGGACAGACCCCTGCACCTACATTTATCACCAAGAAACATACTATCCCGATGAAGGGAAGGAAATTGCGATAAGCTACCATTTTGGATGAGTTTTGTCTTCTCTCCTTTGTCGATCAGGTGACGTAGATTTGAGTAGTTACCAGAGACAGTCAAAGGCTCAATAAACCAAAAGCGAACTGGATCTTTGGTGACCAAAGAAAAAAATTACGAGATCTTGTAGCCTTTCAGCCGTAACTCATTTGTCCCGATGTTTCCTCCGTATCTGGACAGGACAGAAACCGACCGTCCAGGTTTCTCCGTCGGTCCGAGGATAGAAATTCCAATCGGACCAAAGAGAGAATGACAAAGACGTCCGACGTCCACACCTTACTATTTGAGGGATTGACCTTAGTGGCAATCCAGGAAATTTTAGCTCTCTATGACCTACCGTTCACTAAGGGTGATAGTTTCCGAAATTACATGTAAGACCAGTAAAGGGTCAAGTTTATGAATTCCAATTGGCTTTTCGAAAGTCCACCGACTTAGTGCGGTCTTTTTTTCAGGATAGCGAGAAGATTATCTTGTTTGATGTGAGATGCCAAAAAAGGAAGTCAAGATAAAACAGAAACTTGCCCTTTCGTCCAGTACAACTACAAATTAATCAGGTCTACAACTTACACAGAGGAAACGACGTAGCGCCAAAAAACGAGGAAAGATTAAAGTCCACCGATAGACGGAAATTTAATGATGTATGTGACATTCACTGTAAATAAAAATCATCTATCGAGCCATTGCTGAAAAACTTCCGTTCGATAAGCTGTTCACTTCTAATTGCAAACTGGTCCGTAACGATACGAGGTGATTAAAAGTTAACTTTTTCACTTCAAAAAATTCTCCAGACTAAGCCGAGAGTAGGAAATTTCGTCCGACCGATACCAGTCCTTAATACTGGGCTTCTGCACCAAAAGATGTGTTCACATTATATCGCAAAGTTCAAATGAGCAACCGAGTACTCGTCTCTGAGACGGTACTAGGCCGATTAGGTGGCGCGGCACTGACTATCGAACTAACAAAAGATTCTGTTTTCATTTCGTGTTGAGATAATCTCTGAATGGCACATGCCGTGCTGAGCAGTAAAATGAGGTCTTTTCTATCCCGAATAGTCTATCCCCAGTTCAGTACCGGAAATCATCGCGGAGATTGCTACCAAACGGGACGACAATTTTCCAACATTCGGTGCATGTAACTTGCACTGGTCGGAGATTCCCTTGACTATAAGAAGTGTCACGTATGCCCGATGAGGAAGTCTGGTTGTGAGATGTACAAACCATCACGTAGCATGCTTGTACAGGCTTATACTGTTTCCACCAAATGTCAGTAGTTAGGATTTAACCTTCAGTCTTCCACTTGACGTTGATTGCCACCAAAACAAGCCAATGAACTTTATGAACCAACACTTATAAATCGAAAGTCGTTAAACATGTTGCATGCAAATTTCTAAACGTTTACATTGTCAGTACGGTGGTACTTGTCCCTGTAGCCAGTAACATAAATATAATCAACATGACAAGAAGAAACATTCGCCAAGACAAATAATATACAAACTGGTTGTTAAAACGCTGCAGTGGTCTCAGATTTCGCTTTAAGACATTTTAATATTTGCCAAATTTTCCTTGGGGCTCAACACCACAAAAAAAAAAAAAAAAAAAAAAGAACAAAAACATTACTACACACACCTATCGTTATAGACACACTGGTTCAATTACTTCACCCATATTAGCTCGAAACGCGATTTGAACAGAGAACTGTAATTTTAACCACCCCCTTCCCCGGGCCCGTGTAGAACTTTGTCAGGTGAAAAATATTCTTAAAGACTGGGAAATCACCCTCATCTTCGTAATTTGGTTGTTATTGTTAGAATGAAGTCGCAATAATCATTTAGTGTTATCTCACGAGTGCAACACTTATCGCTCCCTGAATTCAGACGTTACAGTGAATAACTGTTCTCCGTCCTTTCGGATGATCCTAACACCTCCCTGGATGATGTCATGTAAACACATTGCAGCTTTAAAGTTTAGATGTGAGGCATCAGTGATGAGGGGTACTGCATGGTCGACGACTCGCCGGCCTGCTAAGAGGCAAACTTTGTTTTCCCCTCGCCCTCGAATATCAGGAACAAACGCGTCTCGCAGACTTCTAAACAGGCGATCGAGGCTCGGTTCGAACTACAACATATATTCTGCTTTAGATTTTTCCACATGAATTGTCTTGAAAAGTAGATTAAACGGTAGGTTCCGGTTTGCAACGTTAAATGGATGGGACAGGGAAATGGGGAGGGGCGTTGAGATGGTTTTTTTTTCTGACCAAATGCACTCAAAATGAGCAAAATCCCTCCGTTACTTACTCAACACAACCTATGTCTATAAACTAGCAGGGGTCATTTATTTCTTGAGGTCGAATTCCTCTCTGTACATTGGTGGTCCTTTCGACAAAAACGGTTTTGTTGTATGACTAAAATTGAGGACTGACCAGGGGTGCCGGGGAAATCCACCCGGTGCCCCAAAGGCGTGAGGTCCAGGCTCCTATTTAAAGGCTCCTGTTCGAGTCGGGCAGAGCCCAAGTGGGGACCTGTCCAAAGCCTTTGAAGGCTCTAAGAGCTTAGCAAAATTACAATGAAACATTCTTTAACGTTTTTCAAATAGCCCTGGATGTGTACATACCACAGCACAAAGCACAACTTAATAATTCAAAATTAGGATTTGACTCGTTATCGTGCTTGGCGACTAATCTTATGATTCTTACCTACCTTCCAATCACTCAAAGAAATTTCATGCGGCTTTTGTGATATCTCGATAGTTTATACGAAAAACTTATGTTAAAGCCATACACTCGTCACCCCAAAGTCCCTTTTTAGTGTGGGGGTATGAAAATTCTCAGTTGGGTACTACTCTTTGATTGACAGCAAAGTTTGAAAATTCAAAAGATGCACAGTAGCTTACAATCCTCACAATGCAGAGAGAGTGCTTGGATTACACATTATAGCCTTGCATGCTCATCAGGACATGACCTTGAAGTAATAAAATAGGTTTGTGTCTATACAAGGAGGAGTTTTATACAGTTATGGGAGGAGCTACAAGTTGCATAGTTGGGAGAATTGCAACTGTCTGGAATGACAAGAATTGCCCTTTAATAATGAACAACTGTAGGCATTTTTGTCAAATTACAACCGGCGAGTCTTGTTCAAATGGCTAAACCTTTAGTTGAAGTTTTTGGTGTAAAGTTCTTATAAATACTTGTTTACTAGGTCACGAAAAAGTCTCACCGGGGACTACTCTTGAATTCGAAGTGTCATGTGTAATGTTGGACCCATTATCGGTATTCAGTTTCGGTATCGGTATAGGCCGATGTTCCTCATTTTTATACTGCACCGGTACCGGGTAAAATTGATGTAAAATGTCGATTATATTCCTCGTCCTATATTTCTTTGTTATATGTTTGACTCTAGTCTTAATAATGCCTAATGAAAACGGAACGACACTTATTATAATGATAGTACCCAATGGCCCGTGTTTGAGTACACATACATAGTACATGCTCATCCTCTGATATCGTTATCCGATCGGTATCGAATATCGGTACAACCCCAGATTCATGAATGCAAGCAATAAGAGACATGGCGACCATAGGTTTCATAAAGAGTCGTGTGATGCGTGGCAGAATGTTGCGTCCGTTGGTGATGTAAACTTTAAGCTGCTTAAAGTTACGTTTGTCGGCAAAACTTTGAGGGTATATTTTTGATACAAACATACACACAACACATCTTTCACACTGGTTTTCACCAAGAACTGCATTTTTCAGTGAACTTTTCGTTTAATTGAAAGTGTGATTACTAAGTCAACACGTTCTTATTAGATGAACAAACTTATCATTGTGACGTTACCAGGACAACGTAAAAAGCCCGCTTCTTTACATTTCGTCACGAAGTGTTTGGTATTCAATGTAAAAGAACAAGTAGTCTGTGACTGAATTAATCTGGAACCAAACTCTTCCGTTTAAATACATTCAGTATTTCGATCTGTCTTTGTATAAGAAATCGGTTTTTCACACCTCAGGGGTACTTTGTACAGCTTGACAAACTTGGATCTTGAATTTACTCGCCAACAAGGTGGCATCTTTTAGAATAGAACCAATACTGCTCGAGGGACCAGATAAGCTCCGTAGCTTCATCTGTGAAAGAAGGAAGAAAGTTGATGCATTTACAAGGATAAACATGAGACTTCTCCGAGTTCTTAGGGTATGCCTAGACAGAAGCACAGACACGGTGGACCTCCTCGCTTTACTAGAAAGAGTTGCATGAGTGCACTTACCCTAGCAAAGAGATGCCAAGAGATGCTGTATAATAAAGAGGGGAGATATCTCTTCTCATAGTTAGACATATATTATTTTTCTCTGGAGAAATGTACCGAAATTTCCCTCCTACTTTCTCAAGGGAAAGCAATTACATGCCATTTAAAAAATACACCACATTAGACTGTTAGAGCGGGAGGGTAGGGGAGCGGGAGGGGGGGGGGGAGGGAATATGACAGAGTGTTTTCTTCCCATTGAAGAGACTTACGGATATACGTATTTACAGGCTAATTGCTTGTTATTCAAACCCAACCTTATTGAATCTACAGCTACGTTGAGATGTCTCGGTCAACGGTGATAAGAGTTGGTAAACCCCAACTTCAAAAGAACAGAATCGCCAAGGTACTTTGTATTGAGAGCACGAGTATGGGTTTGCTATATTTGCCTTTATTATTCGCTTTAAATAGTTACATATTTGTCAGTATCGTGATGGGAGTCAATACCTGCAAAATCAGGTAAAATGATGTTTAAGTGTAGTACTTTGAATTAAGACTGAGCAAATTATAACTAGAGAGGGGGTTATAAGGATCAGCACAGGGAGACCATTTTCTGTCTGGTCAGTGGTCTTTTTAAGTGGCAAAATAGGCAACAAGTTTTTTTTTCCTAATGAGAGCAGTAAATTCAAGGTCCCCCGCAGCGAAAACAACCACACCACTGGTTAATGGTTGGCAGTATTTTAAGAGGGTTCGGCCCAATAATTTCACATCAAGTTGTCTTCATATTGTTATCGGAATAAACAGAGCTGGGTGTAAACGCATGTGTTACTATAAGTGGTCGAGGGACACAAGGGAAAGTCCCCCACTTTTTGTTGAAGGCCACGCCTCTAGTACGCTCGTGTCCAACCTGCAAAATGTCCATTACAAAGTTTGTTGTTATTATTTCTCGATAACGAACACATGCAGGGGTACCTAATCCCCCAACCCCTCACCTTAGACCAGCCACATGAAACTGGTGTGATGTGCGCATGCGTTACACTACAACTGTATATTCTGTAGCCTTGTTAGACTTGCAGGTATGCAATAATAGCTTTCAACTTCTTTTTGAAATTTTATTCACAATACCACTAATCGAGTCATTCGTACTTCCACTTGGTTAAGATGAGAGTTGGGTGTCAGTAGTGGAAATTATCGGAGCTAGGGTGCTAAAAGGACGCAACATGAAAACTATACAAAAATAAAAAAATTGAGCCCATGTGCCCTAGCTCCAGCAGGTCCAGGGGAAGTACATCCTGTCCCATTCATGTCACCACTGGGGTGTACGAAACTGAATGACAGAGATTTGGCAATAGGGGTAGGGGAATTTTCTGGTTACTCTCTTGAAGCTTCCTGAAATAATATTTAATTTGTTTCAGAATCGTTTTATATTTACTCTTAGCTCTCGACAGGTCATGGTGACGTGCGACTACTTGGCATAGCGAACTGGAAGTTATTAAAAACGAGTATTTCCGACTGCGTGAGAACAGATACTTTTAAGATACCCACAGTAGAATACTCAGTAACCATGTAACGAGTACCATGTATTGCAACTTTTAAGAGGTATGATGTCATTTCTGTGGGAAATACGAGCCAGGGAAAAGCGGGAGTATTAAAATATTGCTACCTCTTGATATGAATGTGATTAATTTGAATGCACAAGACACACAACTGAACCCGTATCCATAGCAACCGGTAGACAGTGGGCATTTATGTAAACAGTGTGTCACATAACACTACTCAAGGAAATCCTTATCAGTGCATCAACGGTGATGATCGAATATTATTTATTTCACTGAAGGCGAGAAACATCTGACCAAGTATGAAGTTAACATGTTTGAGTTGACGCACCGCTTGTATCTGTGTTTTCTAACCAGTGTAGAACCAGATGAAACCACGCCTGACAGACCCATGTTGTGGAGATACGAAGGCTGAGAGGTTTTGTGTCCCTTCATGTATAGACCTTACGCGTATGACGTTACAGAGCAGAAAGTGCGCCCTCCATGGAGGCTAAGAGCGTATCATTGCACCTGACACCACAAATGCAGACATCTGATTTGTGTACCTGTCGGACGCGCCTAAGTCTACTACACGCGCCTGCGAAATCTCTATCGTGCGTGCGTGCAGTATTCCGTTGCTTTGCCGCCAAAATGACGTCGCGTGACGTCCTTGTACAAGGTCTACTATAAACGACGTTACTCGGGGGACCCCTTGAGAACAACATTTGGGTTTCGCCCTTCTGCATCTAACCAAATGGAATTAAGAAAAAAAATTTTGAGCAAAGTTCACGGATTAAAAAAAAAAACAAAAAAACTGGAAGGCTGTATAACCCAAGGGCCGGACAGACGACCTTTATTTCTTCATGTTACAACGAATGAGAATTTAGTAAGTGTACAGTGATTGTGTCTCGATGTGAGACACAAGAGGAAGAAACTCGTATTTTATTTCTTCATATGAAAGTTTTCATAGTTTTCCTTTTTTTGCCCGGCGGGTTCTTTTGTAAACGGATCATTCATGTTGGGGAGATAAACTACCAATAATGATACGTGAAGTGTGAAATGTTTTTCCGTCAACAGTCTTAAGTTGTATACTAAGCAGCTAAGATAGCAGCTTGCCATGTTGTCAATTTTATTTGAAGGAAAAAGTTAAAAGTTGTTATTTCATCTGTAAAAAGCTGTTATACGAGTGAAAAAATATAATGCTAAGCGTTTTTATAATTCTTGGGGTGCTGGGACGCAATTGTGTGGTAACCTTTGCAGCATGTATCGAATACGTAGGCCCTACCTATTTAACACGTACATTATCTATTGTAATTCTATAATGGCCAGTGTAAGTGCAGTGTATACGCGTCCGCCAGGCGGGCAAAATGTGTGGTGGATAGCTACTGAGTCGTATTTAGAGCTTGGCGCCATGGGCGCTGTGCCCACGTCAGGTGCGTTGGTGAATAAATTGTTTGAACGTTTTTGCGGTGCGGGGCCCGTGACACATTATTTTAGCGGAAGGAAACCATCAGTTGGCGTTTAGCCTGTAAATCATATTTTTGCGAAATATACCTCCAAGACTGCCGAAAAATACAACATTTGATGGGCCTCTTAAGTTTCATCTAGACGTAAGCTCCTATCCCTAGAAAATGCAAAAATACTATATGCAGATTTCGACCCAAAATAAACGGCGTAAATATTCACTTGCAATGTTTTGATCATTTTTATTTCAATGATAGAAACTTATGTTAATAACCACCGTACTTTGTGTGCTTTTGCCTCTATTTAAATGGCTCTGGGCCCATTAGCTGGGCCTAACGGCACTTTCAACTATGTCCCATGTAAATAAGACCCTGGTCCTTGAGCTTGGGTAAATCGTCTTTATCAGCTGAAACATAATGAGAATGAAGGCCCATATCGCCCTTATCGACTTCATTGTGATACAAGAAATTTGGGGAGGCTTGGATACTGTGCCCCAGCAAAACTTAAAATCAATGTGCCACTTTTTTGTGGTAAAGATGGTCTATAAAATGGAAGTTCAAATCTGTCTAGGCCCCCACCACCCTATCCCCTTTCTTACATATTGCCTAGCTCAGCCAGTCATGAGCTATATCATTGTTCATAAACTTAAGGCGATGCCAATTAATGGCTGGTACCGTAACTCAGTTAAGGGACTATCGTAGAGAGCCAGGCCAAGCATTTCGTTGTAACTTTTCCTTCGCTTGAACCGCACAACCAACGGTATACTGACCTAAGAAAAAGTGCAATTCACTTGAAGAGCTTCCTGAACGACTGTTTATTAAAGACTAATACAACAGTAATATTAGAGAATTCCAATGACCGCATGCCATACTATGAAATATGTCCTTGCACCTAAAAATGAATGTGAATCATGCGAACATTTTTTAGCTTGTGCATGAATTGTGATGTAGTATTATAACATTTCACTAATGGCTACAATAACTTTGACCTGATGAATAAATTTTTAGGATAAAGTGCGTGTCTCAATTTTTAATACAGAATGACCTTAGATCTCCTGCGAAAGGATTACACGAGTATTTCAATGAGGCCTGAAAATAGGCCAACTGCTGCTTACATGTGATGGCCTAACTGGAATTTGCTGGGTCCTATGATAACCATTGTTTCCCATCTGTATATAGAATCGTAAACTGATTTAAAGGGTGAAGGGGCAAGGGAGACAATTATGAACCCTTAATATAGACGTAATAGCCTGACATACAAATTTTAGCATGTGCACGTTTGAAGGTTTGTCACCCGTGGATCTAGAACTTTAGTTAACAGTATTCAATGTTTCTAATATTACTTAGGCTGTTTATTCTATTTTTTTGTCCTGACTTGGTAAAAACCATTTATCTCTGCCGATGTGTTAATGTACATGCAACTCTAGGCTGCTTCCAAGCAGAAAGAGCTGAATCAGGCCCGGCCCGTAGCCAGACAATGTACTGAAGTGGGCGAAACGGCTTTCGGGGGGGGGGGGATTTTCAGGAGGCCACTTGTGTTAAAATGTATATCAGTCATTGGCAACTTGAAAACTCTCTAGGGGGTTAAAAACTCAAGGGGGGGGGGCTTCACTCCCTTGCCTTCTTGGCTACGGGCCTGAGTTGAAAACTTGAGGTGTAAAGCTTTTTTTCTTTTTTGTTTTTCTCCGTGTTTGGGGTTAATGGAGTCGTGGGTCATTTCGGAAAAAGACCAGAAGAAGATTCCATATATTTCTTTGTTCCTGTATCCATCTAGTACCCTAACAAAAGGTATTTTGTTTTCTTTGTTACTGGATCGGGGGTTCGAATCCTGGTCGGGTCATACCGAAGGCTTTAAAAATGGAACCTACTCCCATTGTGCTTGGTGCTCAGCATAAGCAATGGAATAGGGAAAACAAGCCAGTGAGCCACAACTGGAAAAAAGGCCGTGACTTAAACCAATTGGTTAGAAACTGAGCCGTAAAACCTCATCTAACTCAAACTCTTTGTTACAGTATTTACATATCATAATAGGGCACGTAAACCATGGCCAACCTTCCCGAAGGAAGATAGTACCCATCTTGCTGTCTCGGAGGACTTCGCATAGTGCGCCTGTAATACATCATCGCACTATGCTAAGTTCCGTCGCCAATCACTCGCCAGACCTTTGTTTCAATTTTTTGTTTCTGTTTGCACAGGAAGCTAAGACCGCGTGTTTGGTCCAGTGGTAGAGCATCCGCCTCTCACGCGGGAGGCCCGGGTCCGATTCCCAGGTCGAGTCATACCAAAGACTTAATAAATGGAACCTTCTGCCGTTGTGCGTGATGCTCCGCATAAGCAATGGAGTAAGGGAAAACAAGCCAGTGAGCCACGACTGGAAAAAAGGCCGTGGCTGGCTCGACTTGAACCAATTGGTTGGAAACTGAGCCATTAAACTTCATCTAACAAACTAACAAACTGCACAGGAAACGATATGAGGACATTTCACTGGTACTGTTGGGCTGTTTTATCTAAAGGACAAAATGGACAGCAAATGCCCCTGCAGGGACCCGGTCCGATATGAGCTCAAATATTCTACCGATACTTAAGAGTAGGCCTAAACGCGGAAGATGGAGTAACGTCGGGTAACACTTGGAAGGAAGCAATTTGTGATTTTCATTTGAGAAAGTTTGTCATCTGCAAAAGGGAACAATTTATTTTTTCAATTTGATTCCTATTTTTTGATTAGCATAGATCCTTGCAATCTTCAAAAATTGTTACTTAAATGTACATGGCATTATGATGAGATAATACAACCGCACACAAGGATAGTCTCTAAAACACACGGACACTTGGTTTACTTTACTCTGGGCCAAATCACACATAGGCCTATCCGGGCCCCGTAATTTGTCAAAACGACCCTGTATATCTGCACATAGGGGTTTCATTTAATGTTCTTCGCTATAGCTATTTAAAAATGATCAACTCCATTCAGCAAATCACCGTCTAGTTAGAATACATTGCCTAACTGGCGTAAGTGCTCAATTACGATACCTTTCCTTCAGACCATTTACAAGTAATTATGACCTTTTCTTTCCAAATCCAGTCCTAAAATAAACCTATAAAAACCATAGCATACTTCTCCGGCACTTTAATCACCATCTATCGTAGTGCATATTTTCTGGTCAGTTGACTTCAAAGAAATTGGTGCAAGTCCCGTTTTCCTCTAAAGTGAGCAACGGGCTCTTAATGGCCCCTTTAGATGTTTAAGCGGCGCCTCGGTCTATTGGAGATTACAAAGATTTACAAAACCATGAAGAGGAGCCGTTTTAATTGACGCTTTTGTAAAGTTTTGTAAACCTCGATGTTAAGTTTTGTCGCTACTGTGTACAAGATTTTGTTAAAATCAATTACTGACAGAACTACAAAAGAACAATGGAAAATCCTCCCATCATTGATGTTTATGTGTGGTTGACTTTTGTTGCTAAATTAAACCTGTAGATAGGAATGGAAAGGATCAATGTACTTAGATCGTAAATCTCACATCGTACTGAAGCCAGAGGATCCTATTCGGCTGTAAGCGATATAAGAACTCGATTATTCTTCCTATCCAGGGATTGAAACTGCACTGTAAAAATGTCTACAAACTGTCATAGAATTTCAGAAAAAAGAAAATGAAAAAAAAATCATAGAGGAAACGGAAAAAGTGCTGTGAATTTTGGGAAACAAATTGACATCACTTATTCATTTTCTTTATGTATTTCTTTATTTATTGTTCTGTTAATCTGCAGAAACTCTTCAAAGTATGTGGGGGGGGGGTTACCAGTGTCTCCATCTGGCCCCAAAACAGCCCCTTTCTCAAATAAAAAGTGCAACTATCTGAACTAGCTTTTATATGCGTCGGCAAAAGTTGGCCTTTTGCCAGGCTCGTACTGGGGGGGGGGCAAAATTTTTCGCCTCCTTGAAAGTTTTCAAGGTGCCATTGACTTAATACATTTCTACACATTTGGCCCCCTGAAAATCTCCCCTGGAAAACATTTTGCCCCCTTCAGTACCTTGTCTGGCTACGGGCCTGCCTATTGCTCCTCATTGTATGTCCTTTTCATAAGCTCGTTTCAGGTGTACCTATCATTGGCTCCATGTCAGAGAGATGAAGAATGTAGAGTGCCCTATGAACAATGACACGATTAGGCATTTATGTCATGATGTTGGCCGTATTGATATTGCAATCGTCAAGATCTCCCAATCCCCCACACACCTGTTTCACCGGACGGCGTATGCTAAAATTTTTCTGATCCCTAGATACCCTCAGACCCCCATGACTGCGTGCAGTTAGTTTTGGCATGTCTGTAAGGGAGAGCTTGATTAACTTAGAAAGGGAGGGGGTGTTAAACCTAAGTATTCTGCAAAACTTTTGAGCTTATAAATGGCAGTTACTGAGAATAAAGGCATCATCCACTCTTTTCATATGCATCATTGCGCCTCTCAAATTTTCAAGCCAGGTGCACGTCACTGCCAACGGTTGCTGTCTACTCAGGTGAGTCTTTTCTTTCCTAGCTCCCATGGTTACGAAAAATGACCATGTTATTTTAAACTGAAAAATTCTCGAGTAAAGAAAACTTGAGCAATTTAATTTTGTAAAAATCTCTCACCTTTTACCTTGTTTGGCTGTAGTCCTCCCTGACCAATACGGCATAATGTTTGTATTGTGTCTCCTGACCTTTGAGATCACTTCCGATTTAAGGTCATTAGGTCATCTTCTTTCCAACGTATTTCTTTTTAGCGACGCGGGACTTCTCTGTTTTCGTTTATACTTTTGTTGCCACTTTTTCCCTGAGGCGATTCTTGAGTTTAAAAATAACTGATTTTAAAGATTCTCAAATAAAGAAGATGAGGCGAATGTGGAGAGAATGAATAGTTTAGAAAAAAACTTGTTTGTCGATAAAATGCCAGGAACTTGCAAGAGACAACAAACAGGTCATTGCCCTGAAATCTTTAATGAACGTCTAAATGGTCACTCCATGGTAACTAAGTGAATAGGTTTAAGGCGGGTAGCCTACCACGCAGCAAGTGGCGGTCGATGTTGTTTTTAAGTAATTTTAGCCAAAACCTGTTCAAATTATTAACAATTTCATCGAAACCCGTGAAACTTGTTCTCTTTGGCAGGCCCGTAGCCAGCTTAATATTTTTAGGGGGAGGGGACAAGTGTTGTAATTGAGGGGGCATATAATCTTGGAGTAAGTTCCACCAGATTAATTATTATGCAGTTTCAATTTTCATCTGGTGGGCAGAAATATTTTTTGGTGGGGCATTGCCCAGAAATGCCCCCCCCCCGTGGCTACGGGCCCGCTCTTTGGCCTGTATGGTATGGTTTTAGTCAGCCCGTGAAAGGAGTGGAGTATATTGACAGTTGTCAACTTATTTCAAGTTCAAGTTGGAGACGGCAAAGCGAACAATATCTTTTGACTAACCCAAGGTGATTTAGTTAGTTAGTCAGATGAGATTTAACGGCCCAGTTTACAACCAATTGGTTCAAGTCGAACCGGCCACGGCCTTTTTCCAGTTGTGGCTCACTGGCTTGTTTTCCCTTACCCCATTGCTTATGCAGAGCATCACGCACAACGGCAGAAGGTTCCATTTTTAAAGTCTTTGGTATGGCTCGACCTGGGAATCGAACCCGGGCCTCCCGCGTGAGAGGCGGATGCTCTACCACTAGACCAAACACGCGGTCCCAAAGTGAAGGTGATTCAAGACAAACACTAATGACTGCTGATAATTAAACAGACTCATGAAACATACAAAAGTACAAGCGACAGGAACTGTATGAACAAGTGAAGAAATAAATTAGAACTATGGTGCTATCAAGCCAGAATAGAGGTAATGCAAGCGTCTGTAAAACATCATCTTAAGCTTTCACCATATGGGTCTATATATAGACAATGCATGTGAAGAGACTTAGTAACTTACTGTATAACCTATGTTTGTATTGCATTCTCCGAAAAATCCTCAGCTTGGAGACAATAGTGCATCTTTTTACTCCTCTTGAAAGCTTCTCCAGAGCAGAAAGTGGAAAGATTTTCATCCCAACACCTTTGGGAGATTTGTAAGATACAGGGGATTTAGAAGAATAAGATCTTCGTAATTGAAAAAAGATGATTTTAACCCAATTTGAAGCCGAAAGGTTTCGTTTAGAGCTTTTCATAAAGCAGGCCTCCTGCACATCTTTTCACACCTATGTCTTTCAAAGTGGTACAAATTACACGGTGTTTAGATTACTAAAGAACGAATACATACAAAGAAGATCTATGTAAATTAAAATACCAACACAATCATTTATATTTTTATTTCTTCTTTATTCAGTCCAAAAGTTTGTTCGTGTAGGTTCGACTCTTCGATGATCGGTTAGGGGGTTCGCTAGTGGATGAAGGGTTTCCAACCAAGTGTCCCGTGAAGCGCTTTTTGATATAAGGTGTGAACCTATCAATTGTACGCAGCGACTGAAAACAACTGATAAAACAAGAATATACAATACTTGTATGAGTTGAACCAGATATAGCACGACCATCATTGTACTTAGTCTATATTGAAGTATTTCCTAAACATTCAAATAGCACAATACAGGAAAGAAGGAAGGTCTTATGTTACGGTCAGTGAAACTGCAAAAAAAAAAAAAAAAAAAAAAAAAAAATGTGAAAAAGGCTAACCTATGACCTACACAGGGTCCCATCCTCTCGCCTAAGAGAAACTATGGTAATGTTGACAAACACGGAGTGCCGACTGCCACGGAGGTTACTTGTATCTTTGGTAAGCATCATTAGGATTGTGTTGATCGCTAAGCCATCGATTGACCAGCATTGATTCTAAAACCTCATTTTGCCTGAAAAAATGTCTTGCGAATGAAGTGATCTTTAGTGGCCTACCATCAAAGACAGCCTGACAAATTCACCACAATTTTAGACCATGGCATTTCGCTCTGGGGAACTCCTTAGGCAGTTAGGATAGTATCGAGACAATATATTCATGCATAATCTTTCGTCAAAACAACTTATTTCACATTTCAAAGCATATAAAAAGATTCTCACTAACTCGTACATCTCTAAGCGGAAACAAAAAGTCACATCATTTTCAATATATGCAGATATATAGTGGGCTGTACAAGGCCGTCCCATCGCTTGGGTTACATTTTCCGGGAACTTAGATTTTAGGGACCTCAAGATTCAATTTGAGAGAAAAAGTATCAGGCAGTCAGGTTCATATTATTAAATATCACTGACTTAAATGTGAAATTCGGGACCTTCTTGTATAAAATACGTGCGCCGTTTGATGTTTAATTGCTCTCTCAGTTAGAACAACTTCAAAGTGCCATTGACAGCCCAACACCAGCCAGCTGGCAGATCGTCAATGATTATTCCAGCACTTATTTGCACTTTTGCCTACGTGACATAACATTATTTACTATTTTAACACAAAACTGTTGGAATTTTAAGTAAAATAATGTAACTTTCAGATTAATCTTGTGGAGAGCGGGGAGTGTCATTTCCAGCGATCAAGGAGAGAGTGTCATTAGTCCCCGGGAAATGTATAGCCTCCTGCAATATCTATATGGGCGGGGCATTGCTTGTTTCGGGCCTTCAATACTCTTAAAACGGCTCAAGGACTATTATAAAACGAGATGTTATATATAGTCTTGAAAAGGACTCTGTGAACTACGTCCAGGGGTGGCACCAGGGTTTGCCCGACAGAGCTAAATTCCCCTACGGGGGGAGAGGGGACGGGCAACAAACCGGAGATACGACAAAAGGCGAAGGGTTGCCGAAAGGATATCGAATGCAAAATTGCTTGGCATCTATTAACAAAAGATTAAAATTTTGGGTTTAGAGAAAACTTTGAACATTTGGAGCTTTTTGAATAGAATTTGAAAAACGTTGATTTTTTTATTGAATATATATAGCACGCAAAAAGGAAGACAGTTCAAGTTGATTTTGTGGCAATTTATTTGACGATTA
>WURT03022314.1:0-15752 GCA_009936505.3 Holothuria glaberrima | reverse complement strand
TACCGCACGTTTACGTATTCCTATATAAAAAGTGTGTGAAAACGTTAAGGGGAATCCGTTTTTCACCCTATTTTTTTCGCCCAAGTGTTGACTTTTCAACAACTTCTTTCGCCCTAAGGTGGGAATTAGAGAAATATATATATATATATATATTTATATATAAATATATATAAATATGTATATATAAATTTACATATATATAAACAAAACTGCTAAAATACTGCTGTCTGGAAGTTTCACCTGATCTTTAGACCTATCAACTTATCTTATTAGAACCTTAGGAAACTAATTTTAGTTTGAACCAAGCCTGTACGCCTTTACGGTGTAGGTATCTACTTGGAGACACGCCCCCTGATTCACAATGCTGGCAAAGTACTTTTTTCAAAATTATCAACGGCTCAGGTCGAAAAACGTTGACTTTTTACTTTTAACAAAATAGGCACTAAAGTAGCAATAATGTTATAATTTCTGGAAATCGGTGTATAATTTACAGTCCTTTGAATATGGATACGGAAATACAAGATATTTTAAGTAACGGTTTCGTCATATGGTAGTCTCTTCTATGTAGACATTCATAAGTTGGTACTTTTGGAAGTCTATTGAAAGTTCTAAGTGATACTTAAATGTTACATAGTAATTAAGGAATAAGACGTCATAAAGTGACTATGAAAATTTTAGGAAATGATTTCCTTGTTTTCAACAGCGCTCTTTATACATGGACATATCATGGTCTAATTCAATTCAATGTTTTTGCATGGCAATTTTAGCTTAGGTGCTTCTTTGACGAGGGTGTTACATAAAAGCAGTAGTCAGAAATATTAATAGAATTCGGTTGCTGGGTCTCATTTGTCTGTCCCGTCAACTTATCTCATAATTCCTGTTTATGTATAAAAAGGTGTATAGCGACCCCACCCTATTTTGGATCTTTTTAAAAAGAAACTTTGAAAAATTGGGGTTTCTGTTGAGGAAAATTTAGAAAAATGGATTTTTACAGGATAGTATTGGAAAATGTGAGAGTTTATTTGAAAATCTGTGTTCCTTGAGAGCAAAATCATGTAAATCGTTGTGGCTACTGTAACCTTCGAGGATGTTCTGATAACATACATTATAGAAACCATGAAGGGCCCTCTATGAGAACTAGAAAATTTTCCTGACAGGGGAGGCCTTCCCCAAGGTGAGCATTGGCCCTCTAAACCCACCTGACGCTACTCTTGCTATGACATCCCCCAATTTAAATGAAAATACAAATGTTTCACACATACATAACCTTTATCATTTCTTTAATCATCAATAAAAAGTCAACGCTAACCGTTGGTTTTAACTTCAGGACTCTTATCAACCTTCTTTCATGAAACCAGTCAGACCAGTGGTGAACGGACTCAGCATTTACCATGGGGTCTGATTTGCAACTTTTCTAGCAAAAAATTTCTTTAAAATTTGCTGGAAAATACCCATCAAACAGTTCACTTTGGGGCCATTTTGAATTTTTGCATTTCAGCAGAAATGCTCAATAGTTACGAAGTGGCACCCACCGGATTTGGAATCAGCACCTAAAAATTGACCAGAATCCTTTAAAAAACATAATATATGTCAAGATGCAAGGTTGAGCTAGATTTGTATGGAGCGTATCCCCGACTAAGACCCAAAAAACTGCCCCAACTTACTTTCTTCATTAATAAAGAGTTGACACACATTGTCACACAAAAATTCACAGATATTTCACGCCTCTCCACACCCCACCATAGTTTTGCACAGTTTGACACAGTATTTCACGTGTGGTATTGGAACTTTTGCCACACAATTTTTTTGTAAGGGATTAGGAAAAATGACAGTGTGGCACATTTGATGCATGGAAAGAAGAACAGCTACGGCAGTGTTCATGAAGAAGTCCATTTCCCAGTTAAAAAAATTTCCTAATGAAGACACGTACCACATTTAATCGGTTTCTAAAATTTTGAAGAGAGAGAAAAAATATGACTAAGTGTTAAAGCAAGTAGGACATCTTAGTTATTGCGACCTCTTGTTCCACATAATAAATGGCAGGGGCGGATCCGGGGGCGGCCCCCTCTTTTGAAAATTCTGAAAAATTTTTGCATTAAAACATCATGATGGTATTCAAACTCTGACTAACTGTGATTCAAACAGAGTATTATTTTCTTTTATATTCTTTCCATAGACCCCACAGCGTAACAACTAACTCGAATTTGAGCAGAGCTGCAATGCCGAGGAGGCTACTTCTTCTACTATGTATGTAAGAATTTTAGTTTTTCATTGCAACTTACCCTAATCCAGTATTGCGTGACCTCACGAGGCTACTTTTAAGAACATGAAATTATTACACCTTAATGATACCCCACATGTAATTTTTTGTAAAATAAATTTGCAAAAAGAGTACACCATCATTCTGATAAAGTGAAGGTGAGAGGGGCACTCTAACTGCATCAATAGTCTCCATCTGGAAGGGGGCATCCAAGATGAAATGGCCTGGAGTAGCCTAGTAAAAAGTAGTTTGCATCACCACCTACTCCCCAAAGACGTAAATCCCAGCTCATTGCTCGAAATTGCAAATATTTGCCCGGCAAACCATGAATACATGATTTCTTGGAAATAAATTTTACTCCAAACTTGCACGAAAAGTAACACCAGAATGCACCTGAGGACCTCCATATTTTGTGAAATTTTCCAAAGGGGAGGGGGGGGGGCACTTTTCCCGTCTGGGCCCCCCCCCTTCGGCGAAATCCTGGATCCCCAACTGAATGGTTATACTCTTCATTCATGACCGGGGCGAACTTGTTTGATTTTGCCCTTTCGGGTGTCTGTGAAAAAGATGTAATTTGTACCTCAACGTTTCTGACGTACAGGTATACTGCTATTTACGACAATTGCCTTTTTCACGCATGTAACGAGATGCTTTTCTAACAGGCCTTCGGCTGTTAGTTGGTCACCTTAAAAAGTCCTGATAAAGGAGATTGCAACGACTGTACTCTATCAAGAACAACAGTACTGAAAATTATGCATGTGCTTCTGCCATACGTTTACAAAACATACGCATACAACTGAATACCGGATAAATGGGAGTTAGTCATTCCATTTTAACAACTGCAAGTCTCGCATACCTCTTGCAAACGTCTAGTTTTACGTAAATATAGGTGACACTTGGCGGCAATGTTCCCAAGGAAAATGGACTCCGAGGACGCTGGTAAAATATGGGTGTTAAGGACATCAGTGACACACTTTTCCTGTTTGGCTTGGCGTCTGTATAAGGATTTTTAAAGAGCAGGAAATGAAGGGTTGCTAATAGGACATTGGTCAACAGCGTTTTCGAAAAGTAGGTTAAATATCTAGGCTGTACCAAAGTATATACAATTTGCCGCTAGAATTCAAAATATAGGGAAACCCTGATTTTTATAAGACGATATCACTTGGTTTGCGGACTGACTCTAAAAAGGTATGCATTATAGTTAATACCTTTTTTAGGGATCGCGGATACGGGGTGGGGGGCTGAAGGGCTTTAGCCCTGCACTTGTTCTGCCGTAGGCATTTTGGGCCGCTTTAAACTGCTTTATTTTATTGAACATACTGGGCCGCTTCAATGCTTAACCCCCCCCCCCCCCCACACAAATTAACTCCTCGGCCCCTGTTTTTCTATTTCATGTGTGAAAGAATGTTACCAAACTTGTAATCCTAAGCAACCGCCAAAGTGAAGGCAAACGTGCTCAAAGCACTGTCTACAAAACCACTCCTATGCATTGTCTTGCTTCCCCGTACAACGACTTCTACTTTCATCCTAATCAATACTCGAGGAGACGGTGGTTGTATTCAGCAAGTAATGAGGTGAATAATCTGTTTTAGGTAATTGAGACCGGTACCCTTGTAAAGGATATGTTTGATAAGTGTAAGCCATGATTCGGTGTAAGTGTAGAAATGAGAATGTTTGACATTGAATTGTAAAGAAACAACAAAGGGGAAAATTAAAAGCCGTGTCCGCCTTAAGTTTTCACTACATCCAGTTTGCAACACAATAAAATTTCTAAGGAGTACGTTTCAGTTCACAATTACGTGGCCGATATTCTGTAAAATAGTGATCAATAGCAATTCCAAACATAGTCTTTTTCTAAAGAAAAACAACTTAAATATTAACGTTACTGCATTGTAGGAATAGTAGATATTTGTCATTAAGGGGTGTGCCAAATGACTTTTGTAAGTCGAATCCGGGGGTATGTAACCTCCATGGTTGATGAAGAGTTCCAAAACTGTTTTAACCCATTCTTCGCTGCAATTGTCCGAATTGAGTGTTTTGTAAATTGGACGGTAAAGAAAGAAGTACAAGTTACTGGAAATAAATGGTAATACGTTTACAAGATCAAAGATAAGGGAAGACAAGGTGTTATGGTGTTAACAAAACTGCGTTGTTTGAAATGAAAAAGGCAAAAAGAGGGACCTAAATAACTTTTCGTGGACAAACTGAACCCGTGATACCAAAGTTCGAGGTAGTTCCTTGCAGAGATGTAACCAAGCTATTTTTCTCAAGTCAAGTCAAGTCCCAAGTCATCCACCTTCAAGTCAAGTCAAGCCTCAAGTCATTTACCTTCAAGTCAGGTCACAAGTCTTTTTCGTCCAAGTCAATTCAAGTCACAAGGCATTTACCTTCAGGTCAAGGCACAAGTTATAATTTTCAAAATAAAAAAAAAATCATAAGCCTATAAACTAGACTGCACAATCCCTAGATATGGAGATCAGGTGGAAGATCTTGAAAAATTTTAATCCAAACAAGTCACACCTTGACATTTTTTGCTGGGAGGGGAATTTACGAAATATATTGTCCATATACTAATAAATATTCAAGGAACAACTTCTCAGGGCAATCAATGGCGGGATCATATCATCTGAATAGTAGCTAACAATATTTTTAATAAGAAAAAAGAACTAAGTTCTTATGAGAATGGAATCGTTTTGAAAATAGGGAACATATTCCTCAATCACAGCGTCACTCAACAATTTTAGCTTTATGGCTAACCTGCATAACGTGTCAAACTTTTTTCCGTGTAGTAAAAGGTTTTCTGTAAACCTGTGTTGAAGTAACTAATTAAACTGAATGGTTCATAACGAGTAAAGCTGTTTTATTAAATTATATTATTGGAAAAGTTTCAGAAAATTTCTGAGAAATCACTGTTGAGGATGCCATGATTCATTCTAATAGAGCAAGGCGTACGTGTATGATATGGTGCACACAAATATGAAAATTTTTGGATGACGGGGCGATTTTGCTATTCATGAGAAGTTGGAAATGCTAAGTGCAACAGGGGCCTCTTGGTAATTGATATTCTTCATATTAGCAGGAGCCTTAAAAGATACTCAAACTTTCCCACGGTGCTCCCCAATAAGTGTTCATAAAGTGGAGATAAAATGAGGTCAACAAGTATTTAACTCTTGATCTAATCTTGATTGTCAGATGCCAGGAGGTTGCGTTTTATAGTGTCCCATTGTTTTTATGGGGGAGAGGGACACTTACAGCTCATGAGGTCATTACTTCTTCGTCAATCGCAAGTTTCTTCTTTGCAATCATATAGTGATCCCATCGACTTTGAATTCGCTTAATCCACACTTACAAAGACCGCATTTATTACCCTATATTTTTAAGCTATGTAGTTTCATTTTCTTTCCACTAGTATTTTATAGACATAATGATGTTCTTTTATTTTCATTTATATTTGCAAGCAAGGGGGAGGGTAGCTTTTCTCAATACCATTCGGTGCAAGCAAGGATAACTCCCTGGTGCAAGGGGCGATGAGCCGAAACAGATTCGGAAGCACGGGTATATACTTAGGCCTAGTTTAAACGCAACGTGTGTTTGTAATTAGGGGCGAGCCTTGCTAGGAAGGCCTACACTATGTGGTTTTGGATGATTGATTCAATTATATCGCTACTTTACAGCTGTCGTATTTTGGACCCCGAGTGTCTTTTAAGTATCCGTCTCACTCGCGGCACAATGCAATCTCGAATGAATGAAGGAAAAGTTTGCAACCTGTTGTTAGGTAATTGTGTGGTAAAAAAGTTTATACTACACTTAGCGACAGCATTTTCTTTTAATGTCGCCAAGTCAACTATGTTCAAGTCAATCAAAATGCAAGTCATTATGTATTCAAGTCAAGTCAAGTCGCAAGTCAAGAAAAAGTGCGACTCGAGTCAACAAGTCTGGTTCTTTGGTCTTAGGATGAAAATGAAATGTCACATTATACATTCATACCCTGCTACTTACAGACTCGTACACATTAAGGTATAAGTTGGTTGCACTGTTCCAAATTAAAGTAGAAAAATATGATAGACGATAGACAGACGGGGAGTTGCAGGTAGTTGCTCGGATGGGCAGGTATCCTGCCATTGAGTGGTAACTTCTCTTCTCAAAAATTCAGTGAGAGCATAAAACTACCATCAATCAGGAACGATGGTGAAAAAACATTTACCACCCTCTTTTTTAATATTTCTGTTGTTCACGACGTACCTGTTTGGTCTTTCATTCAGTTTATTCGTGTATTAAATGAGGCTGAATTAGGAAAGAGAATGTGACCATATTATTGGCTAAGTATCACTCGTTTCATTCGAATACAGAGTACTACGTGATTGTGTTTTCACATTTGCGCATTCCTTACGGGACAAATACACAAATTGACAGAGTTTCAGTTGTCGTTCATTATTCATGTTCATATGTCACCTATCTATCATGTTACGATGAGATGGGTTTGCAATGTCTTACTATTTTTTAAGGTCGGAGTATCAAAATTGTCTACCAGCGTCTCATGACCCATTACCTGTGGCACATGACGTGTCGCAGACCCTGCTTTTGCTAAACAGTTTGGGTTGTGAAACGTTTTCAAGCAGTCTAATACCAATTCAGAATTATTTTCATCATTTAAACTGTGATGGAAAATATCTTGACAACATACTATTGTAATGACTCTTTACAAGTAACTTGAGGTAAGAAGCTTGGAGGACGGTTTCACATGTTACTATCTCTTTGAAATGTTTTTTTGCAATACGCTAACAAAAACCGAAGTAAATGTATGTAAGGTCTTAGGCACATTGATACTTCGGAAATATATAAAAAACGAGTTTTAAGGACAATTGAATAGACACAGTGTGTATCAAGTACATAAATATACCTCTGTCAGTATGCACATGTAAACTTTGAATGCATACATTGAAATAGATACAGCCAAATTGCTATTCATGGGTTCACTGACTCAACCCTTGGCGCTGGTGTTTCTATTATCAGCCCTACGTTTCCGCGGTTTTTCATACCACATTCTACGTTGTACCACGTAATCGGAACACAATAAGAATACATCATGTCCAAAAAAGGGGTGGATAAAACATTCAATTCCAACGCCTTACTTTGATTCTAATGTTCTCGTGAAGTGGCACTCAACTGACGTGAAGTTGGCTTGTAGGTTGAATATACAGGTCTGCAGATCAAGTTCCGGTTGAACCCCACTGGAAATCAATTCGAATTTATTTGTTTGGTATAACTGTTCGTAGTGAAGCCAAGGGGTTTAAGATGAATTAAAATCGAGTATCAGGTTATCCCTCTCAGGAAGTTGTCCCCATTGCTGTGGTACAGTAAGCATTTTTCCAAACCGTTACTCTCATATTTGATGTACATACATCTATGCGCAACAAACATACCGGCAGTAGTTTATGAAATTGATATAATATACGAATACGGTAATTGCCCTACTGCAGCCGCAATCTTTTTTTAGTCTTGTGATTGTGATTTTAAACACTGGCCTTTTTGCAAGCTGTTAGAAAAGATAATTTTCATGCAGCACATTTTTTTCATTTGTTTAAACCCGTTCGCTAGGACATATTACTGGTTTAATTACCTATTAACCAATGCTTCTTACTTTGTATGGATAAGGCCTTATGGCAAATTATTGTTTGGTATGGAAGGTTTGACTTTATAGTGTTGTTGCTGTTTCATGATTTTTTTGTTATTCCTTTGCACTATTCAGGTGTAGTTAATAGTACAGTGCCGTCGGAAGCTATTTTCGGTTGGGGTAGGGGGGTCTGACTTATGCATGTTGAAAAGATGGGTACCGTTAAGTGTAGGCAAAGATATTATAATCATAGATACCAAACTCCTTTACCTGCACTGTTAAGGAAATTGACGCCTTCTATGGACACGCAAATATCGGGGTCGAAGTGTAAATTTGATGTGCGCCCCGTTCTAATCGACGATCAGCGTGCAAAACTAAGACCCCGTCAGAGGAAATTCCGTTGCTTAAAGAGGTTACCGTGCATGCACTTAAAGTACGCTTTCTATACTCGCAGAATACATTCTTCTGTGTATTATCCGTCGGAATACTTGACGCACACTTCTGTGTGCAAGGAAAACGAACGCGCTAGTTGCTTTCCCGTTGTGAACGCGTGAGAAAGTACACGCGCATATAAAAGTACGTAACTAAAAGATACAATAGAAACTGGCCTAAGAATAAGTCTATAAACTTCAAACCAGTACTTGTGCGTTCTCAAGTGTACTTATGTGTTATGCCACAAGGAAGAGATAAACTTCTTCTTGAAAGTGGAATTTACTGAGGAGGGATAACTCTTAGGTTTACAATGTTCAAAAATATCAAGTAATAATACTTTTGTAAGACATCCATTTGTGTGTTTTTTTTTCAAACGACTGACCTGTCATCAACACTTCCGCCCGATATTTTGGCCTCCGTGAGGAGTCAACGCGCCATTTTTAGTTCGGAATCTATGCTAATAATTCTTTTGAGTGTAGGGACGCTACATGCCACAATAGGTTGGAGCGTAGCGTATGAAGGAAAAGTTTTGATAAAATGCCTCCCAGATTGCCGGAAAGTTAAAATGATGGTGCATTTTTGTTTGACATGTACATTAATTTGAACAAATTTTGATTAAAAGCTCGTCCCAATTTTGTAGAAACTGACTAAAATTTCTCATTTGGCCTACCAAGTTGGGTGGATAACTTGAACCCATTTCCCAACTCATTAGATAATCCCTTTTTTAAGGAGGCAATACGATTAAATTACAGCTTACACCAGTGGTTCTCAAACTCGTTGAAGGTGAGGACCAAATGGAGAGGCTAGAAAGAGGTCGAGGGAGGCAGAGGGGATCTCAGGCTTTGTAAGAGGACAACAATTGGAAAGAGCGAGATCCATATTTGAGAGCTCCCGAAGCTTAGCTTTATTCAACGGCAAACAGAAACAGTAGCACAAAGGTTTCATATGAAGAAGTTCCTCAAGCTGTTAAGAGGGTAGTTTGCACTTTTGCATTTCCGACAGCAGTAACGCGACCTCAGTGCCACCATGATTGGGCACCATTGAAAAGTTTACCTTCCAGGGGCTCTAGATTGCAGGAAATCGCACTCTTCACTACAAATTTTCCTCTTCAATCAGGGGGTGGGGTGGCACCAGGGGCCTGCCAAGCTTCCCGACTTAGCAGTCGAGTTCCGAAAGGATGGCAAGCACGAAATGTTTGCGCCCGAAGTGCCGAAAATTTTGAGGTCACTGTCGAAGAAAATATGGAAATGGTAGTCTTTAGTGGGCAATATGCCCTACTCTGGGCAAAATCAAGAAATTTGTTGCTGCGACTGGTCGGCGTCGTCGGGGGCTTATGTGCTTTATCGTACCAACCAAGGCTCTCCGAGGAAAATTGAGTTTCCCCGACAATTGGGTTCACGGCCCCTACACCTCGCCCATCTGTGGCCACCCGTCTACAATTCTGCTTTTAACATGCGTTTGCCACCAGTATGGTCATTTTAATGTCGGTTTGCGGTATAGGAGAAACATCTCGCATTTCAAACTAGTAAGTAGTTTGCAGACGAAGCGGCACTCTGAAACGGATGAACTCACAAAAGTTCTGCATTTATCCTTCCTTAGTGGTCTGTATGTGAGGAAGCTCTTGATAATTTATTCTAAAATTCGGTCAGATAGAAAAAAAGCTGCTGCTGAGTTTGAGGGCCACAGAAGTAAAAGAGGTTCGTCTGAATTATTATATTGCATCTCACACAGCTATGTTAAGTGCGAGTCTCATACATATATAAAAAGTGGCAAAGACATTTTTAAAACCGAAATATAAATTGCAGAAATATTTATTTCAGTCACCAATCAACAAACTTTCCATGCGATACGTTTCTCAATTGTACAGTCACCTCAGGTCACAATTTAATTTTCGTGATATACCTTTGCCGCAAGCTTATTACCTCTGCACGCATGGAGCAGGACACCCATTTCTACTGCCAAGTTCCAGGTTTGTCTGATCCATCGAATTGATTTTCTCAGTTTTGTTTTTCGCCAGTCCATGGATAGATTGAATGAAAGGTGATATAAATTTTAGAATGATATTCATTACTTTTGAATATTTGCCCTTCTTTTTTTTTGGATGTTTTCATTTCAGCACTAAAAACTATGAATCGCAAAATTATTCGGGGGGGGGGGGTGTTGCAGCCACCCGTTTTAGAAGGCCCCGTAGTATACAGTCGTACTTGATATTAGCATGTTTGAATAGAGCATATTTGGAAACTGGATCCGATTTTTACGTACACCTACGTAGATCTATCAGCAGTAGCAGGTTCCTTGCTACATGCTACCAAACAGCTCCAAAAATGGGTTTGTGGATATGGTCAGAAACATTTGAAACCAAAACTTTCTTGTGAAATGTTTCCCAAACGGTTGAGACATTCTTTCCCTTATTGCACTTTTTGAAGCGTAAGAGGGTCTCTCTCCCGAAGAGTACTTCTAAGTTTCCTTACATACTACAAAATGCACTGAACGCAATACGCGAGAGCAGGAAGCTGATGGGAGACGATTAATGAATTCTTATTTGCAAACTAAAGGACATTTTTCGTTCCTTAGTGCAAAATGGGACGAAAAGTTACTGCTTTTGAACGATTTCTTCAAAAATCTTCCAAAAATCGTCCTGCTATTAAAAATAGTCAAGGACAGTTACACATTCCAGTATTGCTGCCTGAACTATTCCGTGGTATAATAAGATCCACACTAGCCTTCAAGGTTTCTTTATGGTCGAATATAGCTGACAATAATTGAAGTACAAAATCCCCACCAGTTCTACCAAAATTGTCCAAAATGCGTAGGACGACATTGGAAGACGAAAAACCGTCTTTCAAAATGTTCGAAAACCGTCCCATTTTTCACTGGGTCAGTCCTATGCTTCAAAGAACTTTGAGCGGCAGACCGAGAGCCGATAGGAGCAAAAGAAAGTGTTGATTAGTAGACAAACTGCCAAACCGTGCCATCGGCTTTAAGTACTGTACAGGTTGAGGAAGTTGTGTGATCAGGATCATTGTCAACATCAAAATGGACGAACCTACAGTCCTAATGCAAGCTCGGTACTTAGCGACTATAGGCGACAGATGCTCACTTTGGGAAACCAGATTTTCAAAGCCTTGTTGTATGGTAGAGATAGGAAACTTAAATGAAATCGTATAAACGCCAAACCCGATTTTCAAACTTAGCAAGGAACTTGAAAGTTTTTGCAGTATCATTTTGTTGGCATATTACTCTGTTTCGCCTCCTGTCATTGAGTTCCCGAAACAGGAACATACTTTGCGAACTAGTATTTGTGAACTCGATGATGAGTTATCCAGTACACTTTACATAGTCAGTTCGTGTGCCATCTTTAAAAAATTAATTTTATTTTTAAAACCTATTCGTTTTTAATGACATATATCGTCCCATCTGGGGATGCACCGGATCCAAATTTTTTGTTCCAGCCGGAACCGGATTTTGCCGTATTTTAGTTTTACAGTATTTTTGTGTTTTGATGTTTTACATAGATATACTGTCATTTAACCAGTATTCACTTTTTTAATTCAATTAAATAAATTCAGTTTTTCAAAAAACAAAAAAAAAAACCCTAAACAAAGCAAATGTTTAATCGTTAAACCATATTGCTCATGTAACTTGTCAGTTTTTAATAGACTTGTGGCAATTATCGGCCTATATACATCGCTTTTTAAAAATTATGTTACATTTTTATAAAAACGTGTTTTTAGTTATTAAAATCACAGAACCCATTTTGAGAAAAATCCATAACGTGCTAATTTCAAAGCACTGATAAGGTACTATATAGTGTCAATTATCACCAAAGGTGCAGATCTACTTCATCGGAGCTAATTAAACAGCTCTAAAATGCACACTAAAATGTCTGTTAATGCACAGTTTTATGATGAAATGTAACACTACACTTAAATAGGCGGAACTCTTTTTGCAGCATTTTTCTCAAAAAATGATTGCTGTTGCTTCGCATAATGTAATTCTGCTTCTTTATCAGGAATTAATAAACTAATTATTTAACTTGCTTAAAAATTGTTTGTAAATAATCATTTTATAAAAATTTATTTTATTGAACAAGAATTGTTAACTTTTTAGCAATGTATAAAAAATTCCTGAAGAAGTTGATAAAACGAAACAGGAACCAAATGTAGGAAAACAAATTGGTTTCGTTATTTCCTTGTTACCGTTTGATGTTAAAATTTTCAGGCTCCTCAAAACCCGTGCAGTCATTAATTGACCCTCTCTGGTCTGTTTACATCTTTTCGCGCGATTTTCAACCTCGATTACTTTTGATAAATTACAATATTTAGGCTGCATTAACCGTCGGTTATACCTGTACAGTCCCGATTAAAGTACCGTCACTTCAAAAAGTGTATGCTGACGTTAACACACTGAAAGTTCGACGCATTGTGGTTAACAGATGAAAGTCCTGTCTTAATGTCCGAACCACTTATCAGTTCATTAGTACAAGGAACATGATGTCGTTTCGTTAGTCCAGTCAATTGATTTTTTGTTATAGGCCTAAGGGGAAAAGACGAAACTTATGCACATGAGTTAATCTATGTTGATGCCATCTTATGAATTTCAGCTGTGAAGGTATGAACTGATATGGAACTCAATCATATTTCTTTTGTTTAGATACGAAGTACATACAGGAAGATGACTGCAGCAAATGGATGTTTCAGATGCGGACAAAACAGATGTAAGTCGTGTCCACATATATTAGAAACCGCAACGTTCGAACGATTTGTACATTCAAATCGCGTTTTCAATATCCAGGACGAACTATCATGCAATTCACAGAATGTCATTTAGCTCATCAATTGTCTTCGATGTCGCCGACAGTACGTAGCGCGTACAAAACAAAGATTGCGTGTCAGATATAGCCGAATTGAAGAAGATATTGAGGACTGTGAAGGCTACATTGGTCAACATTTTAATCAACATTTCCATGCAGGGATTCCTCGGAATATTTTACAATTGATAGTTATTGAACAAGTATCAAATGCTGCAAGCTTGCTAGCAAGAAATCAACATTGGATTGACACTTTACGTCCAAGCCTTAATAATGGACCATGAAGTCCCCTTCAGTAGGGATTCTTGCCTACTTAGCACTTCAGCGTTTGCATGACGGCATATTTGTAAAGGTATCGGCTCCTCCTTTATCATCAGATTGGTATACCATGTGAATCTTATCTGAGTTGTTTTGTTAAAGTTTGCAGCATGGGTTCCATTGAGTTGTCTACAGCCTGCATCCTTTTGAAAACGATGCGGACGGTTGTATATGTTAATTGCAGGATAACATGAAGTCCTTTAGTTAACGGGGAATTTTCCAGCTGTTCCTTATGCATTTAAGATGAATGTAATTGACAAATTTCAAAGGTAAATATTTAGAGTAGTTGTAATGCAGAATGACAATAAAATTAGTTGTGAAATGAGAAGTACAAGCTCATTTAATAAATATAGCCCGTCGAGGGTATAAAAAAGCTCATCGCTGCGTAAAGCCAACAAAACAAGCCCTTAAATGTTAATTGGGGTCATAAAACTGACGGAAACTTCCTTTGCTAAGCCCAAAGGCCACTGACTGAACCACCTAAGTTAAATACTCATGGAAAGCATTAGCGCCATATCACTCATCTCTATGTACCATCAGGTAGATTAGTGTAACTTCAAGCCTTCCCTGTACTTCCTGCCAGTACAGCAGAGTCGCCCTCTTACCTTCACTACGCAGTACATTATGTACTAAAGACGGCATCCTGCATTTTGGAATGCGCTCGTTTGATAGCCTACTGCTGCTTTAACACTCTTTAAAGCAGAATGGAGGACGTGTGACCGTCGTTTTTATCCTCGATAAACCGATTTACCTACACTACCTCTTATTTTACGCTTGGAGCAGCAAACTAACGAAGTTTATACCATTCTGCAAATGACCTTCAAATGTGTATTTCGTCACTGGCCTCTAAGGTAGCACACCACTTATTCAAGGATAACCCCGGCGGAGGGACCAAGATAAAGATCTTGGGAAATCTTGGAAAAGTTTGCTTTTTGACCTTTGGTGACCCTTGATAACGATCGTGGGATTTTTTGGAAAATTTTTCGTTTGGCTCTCTGGTGGCATAGATAAAAATCTTCAGAATTCGTGAGAATTCGAGAGAAACTAAGCTTTGCTCTCTGGTGACCCAGATAAAAACCTTGAGAATTCTTGGAAAATTTTCCTTTTGATTTATGGTAATTCAAATAACGGTCTTAGAAATTCTCGGGAAACTTTCCTTATTGACCTCTGGTGATCCCAGATAACAATCTTGCGAACTCTTGGGAAATTTTGCGTTTTGACATCTAGTGATCTCAGACTACGTCTGACCTCCACTATAAACAATATTTTTCTTCCAATCACCATAAGGCATCCAGATACACAAGTATAAACTCTATCCAAGCTTCCTTCCTCGAGATATCGCGTTAACAAGATTTTCAGGGTTTATCACTAGGTAATCCCAGATGGCATTTGAACCCCACCAAACACAGTACGGTTCTTCCTTCCACCAAAACGCATCTCTACATTAAGTATGAAATTCATTCAAGTTTCGTACCTCGAGAAATCGTGTTAAAAATCTGTTTAGAATTTGACAGGCGTTGACCCCAGTAACCTGCGACCTCACCTCCACCAAAACCAATAGTTTTTTCTCTCACCATAAAGCATCAACGTACCAAGTATGAAATTTATCCATTCCTCCTTCCTTGAGATATCGTGTTAACAATGTGTTCAGGGAATGACCCCGGTGACCCAGAATGACCTTTGACCGTCACTAAAATAATAGGCTTACTATTCTTACCAAAACGCATCAACATACCAAGTATGAAATTTATTCAAGCTTGCTATCTGGAAATAGGCCTTTTTCTCTCAATAAGGGGCATCTATGTTTTAAGTTTGAGAACTGTCAGAGTTTCCCTTCTTGAGATATCCATGAGAAGTTGACTGTACAGAACTCACTGCATTTGGGATTTGTTTACTCAAGCCTTCCCTAATAAACACCATGTGTGTAGACAGACCGCACTTATCTCGCCGGAGAGCGCTGACCAAGCTGATCCAAATCTGTACTGCCTCCCTGCAGATATCTGTTTCTGTTTATGTATGTGTATTGTGTAGTACCTGTAAGGCGGCTATGTAATGCCGGCTAATCCGCTCACTCGCAGCCAATATCGGAAAGGTTGGTACGATATGAGATCATTTATAGGGCTTGAAGAAATCAACTCTCAATGTAGTTTGCCTTTCCGTTCAGAGTTTAGAGTAAACCCGTTGTTTCTGTTTGAAATGAATAAACTTACTAATTGATCGTGCAATCAAAAAAGAAAGAGTATTGCCGTTATCCAACAAAGGACCGTGTATCGTTGGTCTGAAATTTAACAAATTGAACCTCTCAGCTTGTTGCCTAT
>WURT03022303.1:0-10698 GCA_009936505.3 Holothuria glaberrima | reverse complement strand
AGTAACAGTAAATATTTTGGGTCTTACTCATTCAATATGGCAGCAAAAATTATGATAATTTTGTGTCTCATAATAATGCAGAAAATATTTGTAAAAAACATTTTTGAGACATATACTCTCATAAATTGGTCATGCTTTATGACAAAAATTCCAAAATTAAGTTTTAGGACTGTTTTGGCAAGATTTAGGTTAACCAAGTTGGTAGAAAAACAGAATGACCACCAAACTGAGTGAAATATTTTCAAAAGTTGCATGAAAATATTGTAAATTTTCACAACCCCCTTTCATAATGACGTTAATGAATGTTTTAAAATTAAGGTTGAACTTTCAAGTCCTTGGCACAAGAATGCTTGCGCTCCAGTTTGGTGGAAACTAATGCACCAAAGAAGTGAAAACAATACAGTAAAAATTCCCCACAAAACTAAGAAAATAATGATAATACAAAAAATCACAGGAAATAGAACTTTATTAGAAATGTATTGCAATTGAAAAGCCTAAATATCATTATAGGACATTGTAGGCCTACATAAAACTCAAGCATTATTTTTTTATTTTTATGTAGGGCCCACACTGAACCAAATTAGTGGAAACAACAAAATGGTTGCCAATATTACAATCATAATGTATAAAAATAATATAGAATATAATCACCATAGGCGTACGGGACTCTTCCAGTTTAGGGGGGGCAGAAAATCTTTTGCCCGAATCTAAAAATGTTGCCCGAATTTCGTTGCAGTTCAGGTGCATAAAATAGACCACCAAACCACTACATGCGTGTGAAGCGCATAAAGATTGTTGCACATTTTTCAGTCATTTGATAAAAAAATTCGGGAACTCAGTAGAACATTGGGGCAATCTTTTCACTTTCACTTCCCTCCTGCCGGAATTTCACTTATTCTGTGCTCAAATTTTTGTTGTTTGCTGCCCAAATTTTCGACCTCAGAATTTTTTGTGGGTTGGCAGTATGCCCCCCTCCCTGCCTCGTAGACCTATGATAATCACTAAAAATACTTTTAACACACTTGACCTTAATATCTAATCATATTTTGATAAGTAATCCACAATTGTTTTCAAAATATTCTTTTTGGAATTCAGGTCAACCAAGATGGTGGAAAAAGCAAAATTTCTCCAAAATAAGCCTTAAAAATACTTTCAACCCATTTTGTTTGAACTACCACTAAACACAGTATACATAAACAAGTAAACAAGTATACATAACAAGTAAAAATACTTTTAACACACTTGCCCTTAATAGTCATATTTTGATAAGTAATCCACAATTGTTTTCAAAATATTTCTTTTGAAATTCAGATCAACCAAGATGGTGGACAAAGCAGAATTGCCACAAAATAAGCCTTAAAACTACCTTCAACTCATTTTGTTTGAACTACCACTAAACAGCCCCTCAACCTTCAGAGAGCCTTTTTTATCCAAAAATTTATTAGTGGATATACAAATAGAGCATTTTTATTTCAAAAGATGTATCAGAAAAAGTTGTTTTAGTATTTTGGCCTGACCTGTTACGTGTAAAAACAGTGCTCATATGCTGTACTGTAGGTTTGGCATGATGAGAGGTCATATATTGTACTTCTATTGCAAGGAATTAAAGGCCCTAGAATCTCACTCCAAACATATTTAGAATTATCATTATATCTCTAAATACAATTTGATGATTCTCTTCAGTTGCATTAAATAATGCAAACAATAGCTTTACTCTGGTTGGTCAATGATGGCTTGTGCATTTATCTGTTTCCAATTGCTTCCACACAGTATTGTTGGTGTTGGCTTTGAGCAATTTTAACTTAGTGCAAGCTTCGTCTGGGAGGTTTATTAAACAGGTGTTTTCAACTAACTTTGTTTAAAGTTAGTTACATGAGGTTTTACGGCTCAGTTTCTAACCAAATGGTTTAAGTCGGGCTGGCCACAGCCTTTTTTCCAGTTGCAGCTCACTGGCTTGTTTTCTTTACTCCATTGCTTATGCTGAGCACCAAGCACAATAGCAGTAGGTTTCATTTTTAAAGTCTTTGGTATGACCCGGCCAGGATTCGAACTCATGACCTTCCGGCTGGGAGTTCGAATCTTTGTTTAAAGTGGAAGAGGAGGTAGTATTGTAGAAGTAAACTTACTGTTTGGGGACATATTGCAGGACCTGTATTGATTGTCACCAAAATACCAAAGCATACCATGAACATTGTGTCATCAAAATTTGTGCTTATTATTTCCACTTTTATACAAACAGCTGTGAGTATTTAGTTTGTTTATATCTGTATAAAAATTTCTTTAACTACAGGAAGAGCATGTATAGGAAATCATGCGAAAGATAATGAACTTTTCTTTTTAATCAACAGAGAACTGTTGTGAAGTGCCCCAATGATGCTTTGTCTGTCACCAACCGTGCAATTATATCCCCACAGGATAAGTTTGAGGGAACCAAGTGAGTATTACTCTATATGGTGCAAATCATCTCCATTTCATGTGAATCCTACAGTGTATCCCAAAGAATGTTTTATGAAACCTCTTTTCTCTCTATAACCTAACCTTATTGCAGCTTCTATGCTGCATGTGTATATGCAGGGCACCGTACATCTGTAAATGTGTACTGCATGGAAACAAAATGAAAGATTTCCATTTCATTCAGTATTGTTGGTTCTATGTACACAAAATCTGGTATTACAGCACTTGTAAAAGATATGTTTAACAACCCTATTACACTGCTTCCACTTTGAGAAGGCACCCACACTGCACTGGCAATTGTCAATCTAAATGCAAAGTGCTGTATTTTAGAAAAGAATCTTCATTGTTTGGGCTTGGGTGTGTACCAGTTCATTGGATTGCATGTGACATCTTCATCACCCTCATGAATACCAGCATTAAGTCTTCCATGTAAAATTAGTCTAAAGTTTAATGTTTGAGGTCAGGAAGCCATTTGGCTTATGGATGACGCTATTCCAGATTGAACATGGATAGTCAGCAAGATTCACCTTCTCCTTTTGACTAAAGTCCATATAGAGGGACCACCATTTAATGTATCCATCCGATGGACTTAAGTGTATCCCCAGTCTTTAGCCACTTACCCAAAGGTGGAGAGGGGTGGAAGAGCTGTGCTGTGCACTACTGCTCAACAGCTAACACTAGCAAAGTGGAAACTTCTTGAATCGTACAACTGTCAGAGTTTAGACAACTATACCCAAACTTAGTTCCCCAATTTTTAACTCCTAAAAAGCACTGCAAACAGCTACTGTATTAACAGTAACGCCAGTATGTATGTATACTGCAATCATTACAGTTCTTTTTAAGCAGTGCAATTAAATGAGCATCATACAATAATGTCATGTATGTACAGTATGTAGGTCTGCAGTACAGAAGTACTAAATTGTACAGTATACCAATATTCATGATGTTGAACTTTGTGACATTATTTTGCAGCAAATGACATCCCCCTTCAAATTACATTATTTAATGACCATAACACCACCACTAACCATAGAATACAGTACTGTCCTGTATGTTGTCTAGGCTTTGGACATTTTACCTTACTCAACTTTATAGAGTTGTGCCTACAGACCAGAAGTTTAGAAGTGACTAAACATTCCTTAAGAGGGCATAACTCCGTGGAAATTGTAACTACTATCAGAACATACAAAAATGATATAGTGTCCTTACAGGTCTGCAGTTGTGTTACTTTTACATGTTTTATTGAATTATTATAACAAAACTGAATCTTTAAGTCTATTTCTCTGTTATTTAATCAGTAGTGCTTTATGTAGTTTTCCCTTCAGTTGACTACTACAGTATGATTCTCAGACATCAGCATTTACAGTAAGTGCCTCAGGCTTGCAACTCTCTATAGTGTTGGTCAACTGGTGAGCATGGGAATAATAAAATTACTGTAAGGTATGAAAAAGGCAGGAGAAGAGAGAAATTAGAAATTAGGAGGGAAGTTTAATAAAAGAAAACTTGTGCATTGTACTGTAACATGGAGTATTTATGTATGAATGTGTGTACAATTGTTTACTTCATACTGTAGGTCTACATATACAGTATACTGTACAGTACAAAGATGTAGGATGGGAAAGTGATAGGAGTGCAGGAGGGGCTGGGGAGGGAGGCTAAACAGCTTTCTTAGTAACCTCTGCAATTTGATTTTAAAAATGTATAGCCAATATTTTTAAATAAATATTTTTTATTCTTTTACTATCATCTTGCGACACTCCCTTCTAAACTTTTTATACTTACATAACTTATCTGGGCAATGCTCACTGTATCGTACACATAGGAAACTGCTCTTACCTGGAGGGGCTCAACATTGTTTTGGATTACCCTCCTGGAAGAGGGACCTTAGGGGAGGGGGAAATTTTTTGAAAATTTGAGGGTCCTTAGATGCAATATGGTGCAAAGTTTAAGGTAAATTATGGCAAATTTTTGACATTTTTTAGAGGGAATTAATAAGGGCTTTTCATCCATGAATTGTGGGGTGGACATATCCTTCCTTCCTCTCACACAATTCATGGACAAAAAACCATAATTATAGTTCCCTTAGACCCCTCCCCCAGGGCAGCAATCTGAAACAACTTTCAGCATCTCCAGGTAAGAACAGCATCCTACGCCTATGATACAGTGCAGTAATTTTGCAGTAGCTGGGATGTTAGTATCAAATGTTTAAAAAGGTGTGTCATAAGCCGATAATAATGCAATGAAAAAATTTATTTAAAGATATATACATTTTAAAAAGTAAATTGCAAGGGTACTATGAATGCCTGACATGAAAACTGACAATTCAGGCAATTTTGATACTTCATTCGTTATGATAATAACAATCAAAAATGTGTCCATACTTTAAATAGTTTTTCATTGCATTGGTCTAGAAACAAACAAATTCTGTGCTTTATCATCTGTAAGCCCTGACAGTATGTAGTTGATTGTGAAAATTGTTTTGAAATGTTGCTTTCAGAGAAGGTTTTCTATCTCTATAATTACTGTTTGTTCTGTTTTTTTACAGTCATGTTCGTGTCAGAAACAGTATGGGGGAGTTTGTTTTCACAGCTGAAGAGCATACATCAGTCAAACCAACACAGGTTGGGTTCAGCTTACCACAGGTGAGGACTTTTGCATGGCGATAAGAACTGTCCTTTATAATTTGCAATACCATGTACTGTATAGTGAGACAGGGTAAAAAAAAACAATTACCCTAAACTTATATAAAAAGACACAGGTTTAAGGTTTTCATAATTTTCCACTGTAGTGAACCGAATAGTGAGAACATGTTTCTGACTGCCCGTAACAAAATTGTTTTTCTGTAAGGAAACTTGAGATATTCTAAAAAATCGTTTTTTTACTCCCAAAATTTTCTAAAATCGGGGTAAAAAAAACTTTTTAACGGGGTAAAAAAAAAAACAATCCCAGTTACATGAGATTTACACCAACAATTTCACTTTGTTCCATTCAGAAACAAGTAAATAAATATTTAGACAATTCAGGTTGGTACAGGACATGTTTTGTTGGAAATGGGTACCTTAATGTTCAAATTATAACCATAATGTACCCTGTGTGAAAGTTGTTGCCCTATATTAAAATCCCAAACTCCTTGTTTTAGGACTATAAAAATGAATCTCAAACACTCAGTATACACCCAAAGGTCAGTTTTTAAATAAAAGAATGTAGGTTATGTAGCATTTAATATAAGGTTTTGCGCAATAAGCAGTTGCTACAGCACAGAAATTTTCACATAGGTCTACATCTATGTATGTACAGTAGTGCAATTACATGTAGGCCTACAGTTCACACTGCATAAAGTCCTGTACCTGTAGCTTGGTGTTATAGCCTATTATCAGTATAGTTTTAGGCCACCTACTCATACAGTAACATCTGAGACTGCATTAAACCAACCTAAATTACTAAGATCAGTAAGAAAAACATGCCCTTTTTCAACAAATGGTGTGGCAGGTTATTAACGAGGGTAAATGTTGTGATATCACTGGAAAACAGATTTTTTTTTTTTACCCCAAAATTGACAATTTCAGTAGGGTAAAAAAAAACAAGGCACTTTTGAAACCTATAGATACATGACAAGTAATTGCTCACTTGGGTAGTTGATAGAAGCTTGTTAGAGAATTAGAACAGGTTAAATAATTTCCTGAGGCTGTAAGTGTGCCACATAATAAAAAGTTTCCGAAACAATTGTGCAAACTTTTAAACGGTTGACTTTTGGGTTGTAGCTGTTCAAATTACCACTGGTCAGGTGCAGAGGAATCTACATTATTAGGTTTCATGTTAAAATAAAGAAAAAAAATTTTGCTTTAACATATGCAAAATTTCACAACTTTGTTCAAACCAACCTTTGGCTCAGAGGGGGGTTGTCCTTTTTACCCCAACTACCCCCTTGTTTTTTTATTTTTACCCTTGACTGACTATATACTACACTGTGTATACAGTAAGTGTACTTTGTATGGATGCAAAAACAGTGCACCAAAACCACTATACAAGAAAAAAACTACAGTATAGTACACAAAACAAGTACTTTCAGATATAACACATAATAAGTACTGTATGAAAGTGCTCTCTTCTTAACTATAATGTAGCTTGATGGAAACAGTGGGATGTTTGTGCAATATATGTACATCAAAAGTTTTATGCATAATTGTTTGTGGCAGTGTGCATGATTTGTCTTGGAAGAAATGTTTTGACTTCTGTGTTGGTACGTTGAGTCACTCAATGATCAAGATTGCCCGTTGCCTACATAGCAGGCTGTACAGCATGTTTCTTGTCAAGTCATATCCCTAATGCCTGCCTAATTGAACAGTGAACAAATTGTTAGTGAATATGCAAAGCATTATCACATCTGGTCCTGTTTAAATCGTGCAGTAGCAGCAACCTGTATGTCATCCACAGTGTTGGAATGCCACTGTAATAACCACATACTGTAGTACCCACTGCACAGGTAGTTATTCAACACAGTATTAAATGATTGGACTTCCGAGGTTTCACTCTAGGCTTTCAGTTTTACATCTACCAAAGTACACACATTCAAAAACAATAGTATCAATAATGAAAGAGTACATGAATAATTCATATTATGCTAATGAAGTTTGTGTCCATAATGGGATGCAGTCAGGACTCTTTGCTTGGGCAGACAGAGTTTGGGAATCCTTAAAGAGGGGCTGAGCAAAATTACTGTAGGCTGAACCACTTCTAGTCAATAGGCCTTTTTAATAGTTAATACAATTTGATTTATTTGTAGCTTGATATATATTGTAGTACTACTGCAGTGCCCTAGCCATGTGGAAACCCACCATATTGAATTGTATGACAAGTGTGTCTACTGTACATGTGACAGTGTTCACATACACAGAAAATTGTTCATCGATTCATGCACACATTACGTGCCCTGTCGTAGAATACAATGTACTAAGTACTGTATACACCTATAGTAACTGTACATAGCAATAATAATTTGACTTTCATATGAATACTGGACATTTTCAGCGAATAGTATTGATATGCAGTATGCATTACTAGCACTTTTAGAAGATACTCTAGGCTCATATTCTATTGCTAACGTTATAGCACAGTAGCCTGCATTGTGGTGAATCTTGTGAAATGTATGTACAGTGCAATATACATGCTAAAGCCCTAGTACTGTTAACATGGTACAGTATAGCCTATTTGCAGTTTGACAACAGAATTAGACCAGATACTGTGCCTGTTACTATTTGTATTTTTCGAAAAATAGTGGCTTTCTTATAAAAAATAAAAATGGTAATTACAGTATTTGTAAAACCAACTGTCATTTTGCACAAAGTTTTTAGGATGTGGTGTGTGGCGTTGTGTTTGAAGTTAATTGCCGTTCTTTAAAAAAAAAACATCTTAGTAAAATCTGAACTTTATCCATAACTTTTTTGTTCATACACTGTAGAGGACATATTTTCCTCCAGAATGCAAATTAAAACTAGAATTTTGCAAAAAGCAAACATTTTTTTTACAATTTCTAACTTCCTGACAAATGTGCCTACTGTAACATACTGTCATGTGAATGTTACAGATGAGAGAAGTTCATACATGTTCTCCAGTACCAGACGTACATGCAGACATTCAAAGGACATTCATAGCACCAAAATATAAGTAACTGATATATGAGAATCTTGGAGAACATTCATCTTTTTGAGCAAGTATAAAGAAAATGCCTATCCTTGATTTGATGAGATGATGGACACATTTTAACATCACAAATTGAAATTTTAATTTAGAATTTATCAAAAACAGGAATCTTCAGGGTTCCTCTAAATCTGTATGAAAACAAACATCCTTTGGAAGTGCCTTTCTCTCCAAACACTGGAAGATTTATTACTGTACTATTCTACTGTGCATGTACAGAATATGCACAACTTCTCTACACAATGATATTGCTGAATTTGTTTAAATCCAGTTAGCTCATTGGCTAACCACGTACAGTATAGTAAATATTAAACACAGTAATTAAAGTTCTCCCCAGGTACTTGGCTTGCATTGTAGCTTTCCGACATAGCACAATTCAATAGCTGTCAACGTCAAATTGCCAGTGGCTTTAAATATATATATACTGCTAGGAGCTTATTATCATTAGCCCCGGTAAGTGAGACTTTTGCGTAATCCTCCACTAGGTGTTACGTTCTGTGCGATATGGTCACTCACATATGATCAAAGGATCACATGTGCTAATAAGCCACCATATTGTTGAACTCAGTCAGATATTTGCAATGATGTCTATAAATTTCTTGTCTTAATTTTGAATGCAAAGCTGAAAGATAAATTACAATTTTGTAATTTTGTTGAGATAAAACTGTCTGGAAGTTGGAAATAAATTTAGTATGCACAGGATACTTTAGGATACAAAGCAAAAGGCACAGCTAACTGTTTTTTGCACAAAGCACAAAATAGCTTTGTAGCCTACTATGTCTTGAAAAACCATTATACAGTATTTGCAAAATCATGGGAATTGAAAACATGGGCATAGGAGTCCAGTTTGATTTGGGGGACAGGGGGTGGGGGGCTGTAACGACTTGCACGAAAAACATAACCAAAAATTTCTGCACGCTCTGTGCACATTCAACACTTTGATATAGGCATGCATTGGTTAATTACATTGCAATGATCGCTTGCCAATTACATTGGTTAAAATTTTTTAGGAAGATGTTACAATAATAAAGGGGCTTTTAGGTGTCCCCATATGCAATCTGGTGCCACATAAGCTATTTTTGAAATAAAATTTTTGTTAAAAATTTGCATGTTGTAGGTACTAAAAAAAAATTGTCATCAGTGAGGTGGGGCTTGTCCAGTAGCCCCCTAAATACACCACTGATAATAAAAATATAAGTTTAACTATTGAAAAACATGCTGGTGAATAACCGATTATATAGGTGCTGATGCAATGTCAATTGATCAGAACATTTTATTTTAATTACCAAGAAAGATTTTTAAACCATTGATTTCCTTTAGCTACATCATTTCAATTAATTGATTCCTTGCCGAAGGCAGGCAAGGAATCTATGCGATGGTGATGTTGTGTGTGTGCGTATGTGTGTGTATGTGTGTTTGTGACGCTTGTAATCACGATATCTCAAGATAGGAATGACTGACACTTTTCATATTTGTAAACAAATTTGTCATGTTGAGAGGAAGAGCACTATTGTTTTTGGTGGAGGTCAAAGCTTATCTGAGGTCACCAGAGGTTAAATTGCAAAAACTTTGTATAAAAGGGCTTGTAAATTATGTAATCTCAAGATAGCAATGATGGACAGTTTTTATATGGTATAGATTTGTCATGTTGAGATGAAGATCCTTATTATTTTTGGTGAATGCCATAGGTCATTTGAGGTTACCAGAGGTCAAAGACTAAAAATCATGTCAATATGACATACTCTATGAACATGGGAAGGATAAAAGCAGTAGTATTCATCCTTTACAGATTTGTCATAGTGAAAGGAGGAACCCTTTTGTTTTGATGGAGGTCACAAGTCATTTGAGGTCACCAGAGGTAAAAAACTGGAACTTTGTAAACATGACATTACAAGAGAGGAAGCTCAGATAACTTCTTCTGAGACATGTTTTTTTTTAGTTTTTCTTATTTAAGTTTTTGTGAGGTTCAAAGGTCATGTGAGGTCAGCAGGGATTAAATCGTGAATGCATTGTAAAAAATAATGTAGTCAAGAAGTATAAATTGGGATGAACCTCTGTGTGACAAAGCATCCCCCTTTTGGCAAGGAGTCACTATGCCTTTGGGCTTTCTGGTTTTTCTTTCCGTAGGTGCCCGAAAAATTCTCAACATGCAGGTATTGCCCGACTTTTCACAGAAATATTTGGTTGGGGGCTGCAGTATACTGTATACTGTTTAACGCTTAAATATTGCATAGTATACAGTATTCTTGCTATTCATTTTCAATTTTCATGTGGTTGTATTCAGTAATTCAGTTCCCATGGTGATACCAAGCTCAACAGTTTGCATGTGTAGTAAAAGAGAACTGTTGTACAGCTGTGCTTATCAAACACTTTGAGATTCATTTTTGATTCCTTGCCAAAGGCAGGCAAGGAATCTCTGCGATGGTGATATCATGTGTGTGTGTATGTGATGCCCAGCTTGTAAACAGGATATCTCAAGGTAGCAATGACTGACACTTTTCATATTTGGTATATGGATTTGTCATGTTGAGAGGAAGAACCCTATTG
>WURT03022291.1:0-34889 GCA_009936505.3 Holothuria glaberrima | reverse complement strand
ATAAGCATAATGTGGTAAATCGGACTTGCGTATAGAGTTACGCATTCCTATATAAAACAGTGTGTAAAATGTTAAGGCGAAACGGTTTTTTCGCCTGAGGGTCGAGTTCACCGAATAGTCGCGTTTTTTCATACCATATTTCTCCTTAATCCCAAGTTATAGAAATATATATATATATATATATAAGGTCGAAATGCTGCGGTGCACTATAGAAATGTGTAGGTCGATAAAGGTGGTAAAACCACCTTTTAGCACTTTTTACTACCTTTATCGACCTATATATATATACATATATATATATATATTGTCTTACATTTGCATTATTTTTCCCACACAATTATTTTATGAAACTTGAAAACCATCTTATTTTGATGTTTAATATCATATCTAACATTCACCCATTAAAAAATAAGTTCTGTTGAATTGAAGGTTTTATATGATATTTAATGTTACCATCCTTCACCATATCTTAACAGAAGCTGCATGAACACAATGACTGTGTCAGAAGAGTATTAGCTTCACTCAAGGTATTTATTTCAGTGTATAAGGAATAAGCAGTCACCTCAACTTTAATTTAAAAACACAAGCTAAAGTATCGTTCAAACTTTCTCTTGTTGCATTATGGTATCATTCAATTTTTATTATCATATCAACAAGGGCACAAAAGGAATCTTACCTAGGAGGAGTGAAAAGACCCATGAATGCTTTTACAAAATATCGTAAATGGCAATGAGTTTTTGGTCAAAAATTTATTTTCACATTTTCCAAGTATGCTCATTGAAGAGGAGCCTGAAAAAGAAATAGTTTTGTGCCCTTGTGAAAATATGAAAATTTTAGATGGCCCCTAAGGATTACAGGACTTCAGAAGATAAATAATGCATATTAAACCAAGGAGTATCTTGCACAAATGTAACATTCAGGAAACTTGCATATTGTCATGAACTCTCCAGCAGCATTTTTGTTTCTAAAAAGAAATGTACGTAAATTTGATAGAAGGATTTTCTATTTTTATGCTGGTCAACAATTTGTGTAGGTGATAAAATTCAAAGGGTACATTGCTAATATGCTACTTTTGTCCTTATATATGAAATATACATGCAATTGCAAAACTTTGGCTAGGCCCATGTTCTTCTGTAATGAAAGGCCAAGTATTAACAGTCAAGAGGCATAGTAGACCGCCTGTTGGGTCCAGCACCTGTATTAGTGATGAAAAAGTGATCCTTTTGATACATCCTATAAACCATCCATGTATATACATTTACAGGATAAAATGTAAAAATCTCTAATGTATACAGTTAATCTGAATAACAAAGCAGTGCACTTGAATGTCTCTTGCAAAAAGTCAGGCCTCTAGATCGAACAATGGGAAGGAACACAATGCAATGGAAATCCCCAGGTTTTGAAGACCTGGGGATTTCCATTGCATGCCAAGTGTTTAACTGTAAAATTCGATTCAAAATCACAGATCAGTGGAAGTAACTTCTAGCACCAGTATGTTTTTATGACAGAAAAATTAATTTGGACACATGTGTCTGGTAGTAAGGTATTAAAACAGCCATTTTAATAAAAAAATGCAAACACTGCTCCCCAGACCTATTCTTTTGATTGCTGTGATAGATTCTGCAAGATTTCTTTCATGCTGACGGCAAGGGTCTGGAGGCAGATGTAATGCAGGGAGAAGAATACTCTCAACTTAGGATGCAACTTGAAAATTTCCTCGTACCAACACCTGAACTTATCCAGAACTTATATCAAGCAAAACTCTTGGAACAGGTAATTGTAGTACTTCTAAATTTTTATGCAAATGTGTGTAAGATCTCTCACTCATCTTTGAGAGTGATCACTCAAATTGTAAAAGTCACAGGGTTCTCAAGCCACGGGGAAAAAGTTGGGAAAAAGTCAGGAATTTTTGAACTTATGAAATTGAGTCTTTACTTGAAATGCCCACATGGAATTTTGGTGGAAAATACAGCATGAGCATCCTTTGATTCTAATAAAGAGTGATTATTCTTTGAAAAGTATCTACAGGTATGATTTTGGTTAAAGGTTTTTTATACATTGCAAGTAGCATTCTGATCCATATTGAGACCTTGAAAATGGTGATATTCCTTGAAAAAACGTGAGTTTTATCTCCATGAAAAGGTGGCAACCATGCACTCACAACTATGGATGCAGCATATTTAATATATATAGGGTAGTAGTACAATAAACCATGAAGGGTGGGGAAATGGGAAAGAATGAAATAACTTGACAGAAAATAGAAAATAATATAAAAAGTCTTCATTTAATCCAAAATGATGAGCTGCTTCATTGAAAGAATGAGAAGTAGCTTTGTTTTCTCAGCTTTAAAGGAAGGGTGGCTAGGTGCCCCGGAAGAGGTGGGGGTGGGAGAAAATGGCACCATGCAAACCCTTGGTACCACCACTCTTCATTAGATTCTTGTATAAAACTTTCCTAAAGTGTTGACATTTTTATAATTTGTCATTATAGGAAGAAATGGAAGATGAACCATTAGGTCGTATCAGTATCAAGTGTGCTTTCAACAAGAAAACACAGAAACTGCAGGTTCAGGTAATGAATGCAACCAACCTGAAACCTCTGGACAACAATGGTGAGAACAAAAGTGTTATCTTGGGAGGGAAGGGAAGGGAAGGGGAGGGGAGGGTAAGGGAAGGGGAGGGAAGGGGAAGGGGAGGGAAGGGGGAGGGGAGGGAAGGGTGGGAAGCGGTCCACCGGAGGGGCACACCCAAATGCAGTATGTTGTGTGATCGTCGACCTGGGTAAGGGGTCTAAGGGGAGGGGGGCCTCCTACCCTTTGAAAATTTTTGAAAAATTAAATGTCCTATCTTGCAATCTGGTGCCACATATGCTACCTTTTGAAGTAAAATTTGTGTTATAAAAAATTTACATATGTTTAGGAACTAAAAAAAAATGGTCCTATGGCCTCCTCTGTGTACGCCACTGGTAGACCACAAAAATATAAATCACAATTTGGCCATTGTGTTAGCCTTACTCGCACTAACGATTCAACGATGGGGGGGGGGGGCGTGAATGGGGACAGAGAATCATGTTCTGAATTTTTTGCACTTAGCTTTATTGAATACGCATTAAAGAAGGCAACGAAAGTCGCAATTTTTTACAGTTTTCAAACATAAGGATTTTCGCCTGCATCAAAATGGCACAGAAAGGAAACGCTCTCACCAATATTAAAAACTACTTGTAGGCTCACTAACAAACTATGGCAAATGTGCTCTTCTTTAAAAGAAAATATTACCCATAGAAAGCTTATTAATGTTACACCATTTGAAATCTTAAATGAGATTGAAAGGCAAATATTCATGAGCTGCATAGCAATGATCTTCTTTCTATGAAAGCCTTATTTCTTGAAAATAAATTTAAAACATAAGAACATCGTCTTTTTGAGAACTCTTCGAGGTGAATGTCCCGTCAACGTTTTTCTCATCCAAACTTATGAGCAGCTGGGGAGCAGCAGGGGAGCAGCGGGGGAACAGCAGGTGGGGTTGGTGTCCACATCAAGGACAAAAGACGTGTGTGAACTATGTCAGTAGGCCTTTTCGAGGGAAGATAACCTACTACGACACCAACGTCAACAAGAAGGGAGAGAAAGGGGCCATACTTGCAATGTGTGTGAAAAGTTGGTCTTTCGCAAGGATAATTTGAAAAGGCATATGAAGATTCACGTTAAAGCCAAATCAGTTTTTGTTGGAAAGGGTAAAGGACCTCGCAGCCTATATGCTAGCTAGGGCCTACGGATGGTTACGTGAAATTTCTGAAGGATGGGAGGCGGGCAGGCCTTCTCCAAGGGATCCGACATGCTTAAGCTTTGTGTCAATGGAGAAGTTGGATATTGGCCAATTTGATACACTTCAGAATTTTGTGAAAGACGAGTGGGTCGTCGATGCTATAGAGGATTTTCTTTGTAAATTGTAACACAATGGAACTCTCTGCCCTAAAGACCTGGTTGGGAGAACTTCGAAACGGTTGGCTGCAGTCACCGAAACGGGTATGAGATGCGCTGAAGGAAAAAGACATTGAAAAGACTATTCGCACTCGTCTAGAAGAGACATTCATACCGCGGTTGATGGGACAAGTCAATCAGGCTACCATGGTATTTAGCATGTTCACTGCAGTATATAGAATTTACGATTGAATAAAGCAAATGAAGAAAGACACGATAATTATCTTTGTTTATGTTTTCATTTCCACTGTTATATTTATTCATAAACCAACACCTTCATCATTCCCATTCCCCAATTTGTAGCCATGCACCCCTAGTGTTTTGTTGTCACAACTGTCGTGTCTGAGCATTGAAGGACGTCTCTCGAAGGCCGTTTCCAGTAAAAGAGCTTCGACTCCGGGATTTCGAACGGGCAGGATTACGTTGCAGAGTCTGTCGATTTCTTGAGTCCCCGTTTTAAAAGGATTCCCATGGTTTCATTCATTTTAGCTAGAGCTTTCCAAGTGTCAATCTGGCAAGACAAATTTTCAGGGCCATCGTCTTCCTCGCCACCATGATCGGTCACAGTACCGTCTTCTCCGGATTCCTCTTCGCTGCTGCTGGTTCCCTCGGTCTCGCTATCGGCATCACTGTCGTCAACTTCACTTCTATCAGTCATGGTGTCCTCCTCCAGAGGCTCTGATGCACTATCATTAGTGTCACTCTCTGAGATATCCTCGTATGAAACTCCGACTGAAGAGTCGTGAGGTCGCTTTGCTATGCCCTTCTTAGAGTTCCCACCGTTCATCTGGAGGCCTTCATGACTTAGTTTGTGAACCCGCTCTATATGCCGGCAGAGATTGTAGCCTCAGGTAAAAGGCAGCTGGCAGATATGACAAACATGAGACATGCTGAAAGTGCTTCAATCACAAAGATCTGCTTTTAAATGTGAGAAACACGAGTCTTCGACTTAAATGTACCCCCACTCGCTCGGAGCAGATGCGCATGCGCCATAGAGCACCGGATCACATGAGCAGCTGCAATGAAGCACACGAAGCACGAGGAGCATACACAGTAGAACACTCGGAGAACGGGGAACATGCGTGATAACAACCGGGGTAAAGGGCAGATGCAGTGCGACACGTAGAGCCGATATGCATGCGTATGTGGGGCAATCGGACTGAGCAGAGGAGCATACTTAGTGGTGTGCTCGGAGCAGATGAGCAGTTGCGATGCAGTACATAGAACACAAGGAGCATGCGCAGTGGAGAATTCGGAGCAGGGGAGCATGCGTGATAACAATCGGGGTAGAGGGTAGATCCAGTGTGGCATGTGGGGCAGATAAGCATGCGTACGTTGGGCAAACGGCCAGCGGAGGAGCGTACGTCGGTGTATTACAAGGGATCATGTTTGAGCGAGCAAAAAGTCCGCGCAGTATATACTCGTAACGTCAAGTTAGACACGCGTTTGCCCCTGCAATTAAGGTACTATTTTATCCCCAAAAGTCCGCTCTTTCTCTCTATGTTCTGACAATGTTAAGCATTTATTCGTTGTCTCAGTCATAAATCTTTAGTTAAGGTTCTGTCAAATTTCTCCAACCCAGACCTACGGGTGAGCCCTTCTCAACGCACCTACATGGCACAGAGGAAATGACGACATTGTCATGGCGTAAACTGAAAAATGGCATGACGTTAGACTTCGATATGAGATAACTTTCTGCACAGACTCAGACTTAAAGGGAAAATGCAGTCCCCCAATTTGAAGAAGTGTACCCCGGTACATTAGTTCAGGAATGGCTCCTATCAATCATGTGACAATATTTTTGTTACTTCTTTCCTAAATTTATACAGAATAACTCATTGGTTTACCCTCAATATTCAATGATTTTACAAAGGAACATCATGAAAATACCTGAGAGGATGATAAGAGGAGATCTGTAAGATTTAGCAAATTTTTGAAAATAAAATTGGGGGACTGCCTTCTCCCTTTAAAGAAAATCTTATATACATGCTCGTCTAGATGGTACGTGGGATACACTCTTACATTGCCTTTTTCTCTCCGTTTATTTGAGTGGAAGACATTTCAAACGCATCGCCAGTATACTACACAGTAAAAGATGTCTAAGCCCACGACGGTGAAGGCAAATCTTTATGTAAAATGTTTTACTTTGTTCCTGGTATGTTATGTCTGTACACACTTGTTGTTCCCCTGGTACGATTTAATCCATCCGTTGATAACTGAACTTTTGCTGGTAATGGCTTACATCATCGAGACCGGTTACATAATAACGATGCTTTGTATGATGAGGCAAAAGCTTATACTGTAACTGTAGGAAGTCAGTGCAGGGAGATAATAACATCCGGATGACATCTCCTCGGTCAGTACATATTCCTTCTGTGTAATTTTGAGTAAACTAACTAATGTACCGTTTTCAAGTGAATTGTTTAGGTTGCATATGGTGTAGCATTTACCGTATCTTGGAATATCTCTTCGATTGAAGCAAAAAGCAAAAAAAGAAGAAAAAAAAGGAAAACCATACCCGTATTGCGTAATACGACTGATTTAATCTCACCGCATACACACAATCACATGCACGGAGGTAAGCATCCACACTGGAGGCCGAACCATATTTCTCTACCCTAAGACCATTAACGTGCTTGAAGGATTTGGTTTTCTTTGAAGGACATACTCCTTTCGCGGTATCTTTGTTTCTTTTCATCAAGAACCGGTTGATCGATGTTGCAAGGGGGATTGATGACGTAATACACGGTAGTCTCTCCAGTCGTGTCAGATTACAAGAGGTGTAGCTCAGTAGGGTAATGCCTTCAACTCTGTAAATTGGAGACCGTGTCAATTCTTAATTCTCTGGGAAGCTTATTTTGTAACAAAAGGGTGTTAGCGTTTATTTCGTATGTGCGTGTGTATGTGTATCCTTCTTGGAACTGGCTTGCTGTTTTTCCTCGTCGGATAGGCTCGACATTTGTCTCCTACATCATCATGCGGGGTAAATTATTATGTATATTTTTATTTAACAATTTCATAATCGTGCACCAATGCTTGTATTCCTTCAAGTGTTTTGAAACGATTACGTCATTAAACGTGTTATGAAATGATTTCCTACACCTTAAAAAACCCGCATTGCACACTTCGACTGACCTCGGAATTAAGACACTCAGTAGACCCCGGGTAGCCTTCGAGGGACGTCCCGAAAAACTGGGCGGATGCCGCCCTTTTGACTTCCCGAAAAACTGGGCGGGCCGCCCCGGGGGGGGGGCCGCCCAGGCATGATAGGCACTACTCTCGTGATCCCTTCGTAGTTATTTTGGGGGTATTTCCGGGCTTAGGCAGGCGTTGTCTAACATACATATAGCCACAGGACTTTTCAAATTAAAATAGCAGATAATTAACATGAACGTTCGAATTTTCAAGAAACAAATACTTTAAATCTTTAGGGCACATCCAGCTTTATTTTACTTAGTCTTGAAGCTATAATGATGTCAAAACAATACCAAAAGTGTTAAAACACTTGAGTGGAGCTCATTGAACAGTATAAAAAAAAGTAAAAAACATATCCGTAAATGTACAGCTTTATGATGTAAAGGAGCACTAAATATACGTGGGCGAAGCTCATTTTTATAAATAATTTTTTTTTACTGTTTGTTCTTAATTTTTGGCGTTCAGTTATATAAGAAACTGTTAAAGTAGTTATTTGCCTTGCTTGAAAGTGTTTGCAACCTATATCTCGGTATCCTTTGTTGAGCCTTTTTTGAAACAAGGACAAAAAATTGGCAAATTGATTATTTTTGTCAGTTATAAAATTCCCAAAGATTAAAACTCAGTCATTACACACAAATGAGAATATGGGTTATTGAAAGCGTTTTGATGGAAAACGTTTTTTTTTTTTCAGTTCTTAAAGAGGTCTTCCAGCTCCCTTAGCTAATCAATGTCCTGTTTGCACTGTGCTTGCGTGGTGTATGTCCATTTCACTGAGTCAATCTAAAACAGGACCACTATGACAGACCCAGTGGCGTACACAGGGGGCCATTGGGTCATGCCCCCCTAAAATACGTAATTTTGTCACAGAAATTTTACTTCAGAAGGTAGCATATGTGGCACCAGATTGCATGTAAGGACACCTAAATTTTCAAACATTTTCAAAGGGGAGGGGCACACCCCCTTCCCTTAGGCCCCTCCTCCAGGTCGGCGATCACACAACATACTGCATGCCTCCCCTTCAGAGAATTTCTACGTACGCCAAAGGGGAAGAGGTGTCCCCCAATTGGCCCCCTCACCGACGCCATTTTTTAGTTCCTAAAATACGTAAATTCTGTAACTCAAATTTTACTTCAAAAGGTAGCATATGTGGCACCAGATTGGACACCTGATTTTCAAACATTTTCAAAGGGGAGTGGGACACCCCCTTCCCTTAGGCCCCTCCTCCAGGCCGGCGATCACACAACATACTACATGCCCCCTCCCCCTTCAGAGAATTCCTGCGTACGCCACTGGACAGACCCAAGGTGTAGAGGTCTCAAGACTGAGAAGTTGAGTTATAGTACTGACGAATCAGGGGATTTAACTTATTTGGGGATAACGTTCAGTTTTCGCCCTCCGAAACTAAAATCATGGGAAAAAAATCAGTGAATAAACGGAAGTAAATTATCGTAACAAAGAGGTAGATGAAACAGGATGGTTCTCTCTCTCGCTCTCTTTTTTTTTTTTTTTTGCAGTAGGTTTGCTTAAGATATTTTACATACAAGAACTTTAAACAAAATTTAAGTTGTAGTATTTCATTTTAATAGTTTGACTGTAAAAACATAGCCTAATTCGAGTTGGGGGGATACGTTGTCATAAATATTGTGCGAACTTAGAGAAGTCGTTTTTAACAGTGTGTGGTACATCAGTGTATAGAACTGAGGGTCCGAGGGCTGAGAGATTGGCCAATGAGCTGGGTCACAGCTTCTATAGGAATTGTTTCAATAAATTCTCTTGAGGTTAACTACGGTATATAACCTACAGGGAGGCCTCGTGAAAGGTTACAAAATTTGTAAACACCGTAAGATTAACCCCTTGTGTAGGCTTCAGGTTTGCCTTATGGCAAATTACAAAGTCTTATCTCGAAAGGCAAACATGCACAACAATTCCATGTCTTTTTAGAGTGCTAACAATGAACTGTTAAACTTAATTGAAATCGAGCTTTGACAACAAGAGGTTAGCTTGTGCTAGACTAATTCACCGAAGGTTTTTCATTGCATATTGTTCATTAGTGTAAAGGTCTTACGAAAACTGACGTGACTACAACTATCTTCATTCTAGAAATAAGTGCAGGCACATGTACACTTAAGGTATGTAACAACCTTCTCTATTTTGATCGAATTGTCGTTTGAATTTTGCAGCTAGTCTGTTTCGTATGAAATGGTGAATCGAGCTGGGTTATGAAGTGCACAGAGTGGTTATAAGTCCTTAAAGTACTAGCTAAGATCTTGACGAGATCACCTGTCTGGTGATAAAGAGTCATCATTCTTGACAATCCCTTCATATATATGGCACACTAGTCAATGTCAGTTAAATGATTTTGTCTTAACATTTACCTAAATAGTCTACTAGGCTCCAAATGTACTGTGACCTGATCTACAGCACTGACCGGGAGCTGCCTTTCTTGAAAATGTAATTTACAAACCATCAGTGCAAGCTAAGATTCTCCCACAAGTTTTGTTGTCTCGAGGCATCCCAAATGACTGCTCTCTAATGTCTCAAATTGCAGTACTCTTGACTGAGTTATTTTACATTCGGTATATTTGGTAAAATGTGTCAATAAACTGTACACCGATCGACCATATTCTGAATAAGTATTTGCCCTATATCGGGTTTTCATGTCTCCTGCAAGGATAGTTGTACAAGATTGGTGGGGCTGACGTGAAGGCCAACAACAACAATGGTTACTCAAAATCATTTGCTTTAGCCTAAATGTTCCCTAAGAATCTGAAACTGACCTTTTTCGGAAACCGTTAGGTAATAACACATACTAAGTTTGCATACATTCAAGCTTATGGTAACAAAGGTATTCATCTTCTTGTACTATATATATATATATATATATAAAATATATATATATATATATAACCGTATATTGTATACACCCTCTACCTTCAACCTACAGACTGCCAGTCAGTGTAACACTTGCCGCAAGACCGGACGAGACTGTATCACATCGTGGGTGCTTTCATTAGGTCATACCTATTGCAGTCCTTATATCAGTAAGTATTCAAACTAGGAATAACAATCTATCAGAATCATGGATGTGAAAAGGTACGTTTTTTCTCTAAAGTTTCATCTTTGAAGTGATGAAAGAAAGATTATTGAAGACATTGCCGTACGTTCAATCACGGCACGCAGAAATAATCCCACCGCCGCCACCGTATCACAACGTTCCGCCTATGCGATTTAAATCTCTCTTACTAAAATGTTCATGGTTAGAAACAATATAGGCCTACAGGAAAAGTATCAGATTGTTAACGTTTCTGTACTACATCACTAATCCATTGAGCTGTTTTCTCTACCAGATCAACTTCAAACTCCTTTTCGAACCGTTAATGTGTACTCTCCCTTTTACCAGTTGTAGTACATTCATGAATTCAACTAGGATGCTATACAATTTTACAACAGGACGAAATGCCCACGCACGGTGCTGCTCGAGTTGCAGACTTTGAGGAGTTAGTACGAGATAAGACTCCAGAGTCCTTGGTGGATTACTACGCAACAGGAGCAGGAGACGAACAGACTTTACAAGACAGCGTAAAAGCTTTCCAAAGGTAGGATCTAAATGAGAAATTGAGACCTTCATACTCTAAAAAAAAGTCTGATCATAGGGGCACCGAAGAGGAATCTGGTTAAAAATTTGACTTGATCCGGGTCAAAAATGAACCGATCCCGATCATTTCTGAACCAGATTTCTGTTCGGTGCCCCTCTGATCAGATTCGGTTCAAATTTGACCAGCCTTTTTTTTAGAGTTGCTTCTCGAATAATTAAATGTTTTAAAACACCACGAAGGATGACTTTCATGAAATGATGAACCGACATGTCTCGCTTTGAAATATCGTCATTTTTAAAAGTCAAGCATGGAGGACTTGAATAGAGTCTGAACTGCTATGAAGAAGCCACAATAGGCAAAAAAGTGTAGTGAATATAACTTTTTTTCTAACAATTTTTGCATATATAGAAAACAGTGTATTGGAATAGTCTTAACATTTCTCAAATCATTCTCAAACATTTGAATTGCTTCGAAGCCCCCCCCCCCCTTCACACACACACTTTCAAGCCAAAATTTTTCTATTTTCGGTCAAACTTTATCCTAGTAGTTTTGGTCAGACGAGCGTAAATTTCAGACAAAAGTGCTCAGCCCTCTTCTCCGAAATCTTTCTGTACGCTTATCCTGGTCTCTAAAACAAAGGTGACTGAACTGATCTTTTAGGTGGTACTTCTATGCAAATGTTTTATTTACAGTAATTGTTCTTACATCACAGGTTTCGCCTAAGACCACGTGTTCTATGGTCCAAGGAAAGCATTGAAATCACCACGAAAATCCAAGGCCAGGAAGTGAGTTTCCCACTTGGCATCGCTCCAACTGGCTTCCAACGTGCCGCCCATCCCGAGGGAGAGAAGGCCACTGCGAAAGGAAAGGAAAATTTACTAGTTGTTTTTCATCAGTAATAAAATGCCATGAAAGTTTGAAATATTAAATGCAAAATGTAAAACTAACCATGGGGAGGTTTGTTAACATTGAAAAGGTTTTGAGATATTTCATACTACTTTCTGCAAAGAAAGTGTTACCTTTAAGATGCTGACCAAGTCCACCCTCAGAGACGTACAAAGTCGTCGAAAGCTCGAAATATGAATTAGAAATCCATGGTTGTCAACAGCAGTTTTTCGCCAGAAAGAAAACATGCATGTTGTTATTATGGAAGGAGATATTTAAAGAAAGGGATGTCAATGTCCCTTACGTAAATTGGTTTTGTATATAGGCCACCCTTTTCTTGCTGCTTTCCTTGATAAAATCTTAAAAATAATGATCCTAAAGTTTTCTCCCCCTTTTCCCTTCCATAGCTGCAACAAAAGCCAATGTCATCATGATTTTTAGCTCGTGGTCTATGATGCACTTGGAGGAAGTTGCAGCCGCAGCTCCAAACGCCAAACTCTGGATGCAAGTGTACCCTTTTAAAGACCGAAGGGTGACAATCGATATGGTGAAGCGAGCAGAACAGAACGGCTTTAAGGCCATCGTCGTTACGGTCGATTCACCAAGTGTCGGGATATATAGCAGGACTTTCAGAGACGGGAGGCAGGCACAAGAACAATTGGAAAGTCTCAACATTCAAGGGTAAAGAACAACTTTGCTGGTTGTTACCGTCTATATCACTAAAGTCATCACTTTTAGTCGCAAAACATATATATATTGTTGTATTGTCCAATGACGAAGACGTAACGTCACAATTTCATCTGTTGTTGTAATGTTGTTGATTTATATCAGAGTGGTAAATTTCGAAGGAGTAAAAGAAGACGTTGCAAAGGCAAAGGCTTCCGGAGACAAATACCTCTTTGACTACGCAAGATTGCAGACAGGATCTCCAGGCAATTGGGAATATATCTCTTGGATAAAGTCAATTACCACTTTGCCAGTTATTCTGAAGGGCATCGTGACTGGTAAGTACAATACTTCGGATAATGCGGCAGTAAGCCTATAGCAGTAGCTCTGGCAAAATGCATCCTCTTGAAAACGCATGGAAAGGTCATATACTAGGTATACGTAAAGTTTCACTATGGTTGCAAATGCTTACCAGTTTTAAAGGGTATGAACTCTCCCCGTTTCTCTTACCTTGTCGTGCCCCTACATTTCTTAGCCTTCAAAGCAGGGTAATTTACAACTGCACTCTTGACTTGCTACAGCTATATACGATCTTGGATTGGTAGATGTACGTAGAGTTAGCGTACGGTTAGTTACATCCAAAGTGCTTTAAGAAACCCTTAATGTTCGGTAAAAGCCCGGTAGCAATTATCACCCTTGGGATCATACTAGTTATTCTAGCAGCTTTCCTGTCACTGTCGTGAAGATTTAGAGGCCACAATACTTGGTCTCCATCTTAGAGATCGATTATTGAATACCAGCGTCAGACACAGTATTCATCTTGTTCTTACTAGCTCCATAACTTCATCTAGAATTTCATCGATAAACTGTGCCTTGAAACGGCGTTCTGTAATAAAGCTGTAAAAAGTACGTTAGCATTATTATAGTTAAAAATTTTGGTAACCAATTACTAGATTGTATCACGGTCGCTTTGCTCAGGTAAGATGAATGGTGAGAAACTCACGTAAGACGAATAGTGAGAAGAGAAGATGGATATGGTCTGGGATTGGTTAGATGTCTCACCTCAACGTACTTTTGGAATTACTCATCACTATACTCAGCCTGTTTTGCTATCTTCAGCTTCAACTGTGTAAACATGGTTCAATTATTTCAAACAATCGTAGTGAACGCTTTGATAGATTGATGTTTATAGTAACTTACATTAGTCATGTTTTGTCTTTTCTAGCTGAGAGTGCTCGAGAAGCTGTAGCTGCTGGAGTTCAGGGCATCATTGTGTCCGCGCACGGAGGACGACAACTGGATGGGATTCAAGCACCGGTGAGATATTAAGGCCTAACCAGGGAGCTGTCACTAGACAGCTCCCTTTCCTAACTTTGTAGTGAAAAGTACAAAATGAAGCAGTATGGTGGATTGTAGGAAGTGTTAGCTTTAAACAGGTTTAAGGGACAAAGGCATAAACCGTTTGTGGAAGCACTTTATACCAACGTATAAGAAATTTGGTTTGTCTTTAAAGACGTTTTTGAGAATTTGGATTTTATTATCGCATTGTTTAATACTCCTCTGCTTCTCAATCGCTGTATCAGATTGAGGCGCTACCCGAAGTCGTTGATGGTGTACATGGATCAGGAGTGGAGGTTTACATGGATGGTGGTGTCAGAAGTGGAAGGGACATTTTCAAGGCACTCGCCATTGGTGCCAAGGCAGTATTCATTGGTCGACCTGTTATATGGGGACTCTTACACAATGTAATTGGTTTGCAATAGTTTATATGGTTTAATTCTTTACGCATTCTCCGACTATAGCTTTGCCAAGCAACAATTACAGTGTTTAGTACTTCCTGTTATATCATTACTCGATCCTCTTTCCTCGAAAAATGACATTACTTTCGGTTGTCTATCTGTGTCCACTCTATCCGTCTGTCTGTTAGTCTGTCTGTCTGTCTGTCAATTACCTATTTTGCATGATGCCCCCTCCAGCCCTATTAAGAGAAATATCTCCATTGAATTTGGTTTAGGTCAGAGGTCATCTGAGTCTTTTAGAGGTTAAATACTGGAACCATTATTAACACCTTATTTAAAGGTAAGAAGCAGGGATATTTTTCATACTTATACAGCATGCACATGCAATGTAAAAGAAAGTTACCTCATTGCTATTGAAGGTAAAATTTATTTCATGTCACCGGAGGTCAAACTCTGAAAATCTTACTACAACTACTGGTAAAGATCCATACTCTACATACTATATGTGCATGGATACTTCACATTGTTCTAGGACATGCATTTTTGGAGTTTTTGCTGTACTGATGAAAGCTCAAGTGTAATGTAATGAACTTGTTAAAACCTCAATTCCCTTTTGCATTCTGGTATTTGAGAATAGCGAATGTTTTGCAAGAAAAAGTCATATTCAAATTAGTAAAATTTGCCTTTTTCTTTAAACTAGTCTTACGTCAGCTTATAGCTGCAAGAAAAAACTGATACTTTAGAAAGAATTAACGTCTATATTGATTGGATACAATTCTAAAATGCCTGTAGTGTTTCTTACATTCTTTAACAAGACATTCAGAAGACACATCGTCTTTAGAATGTTACTTGCGAGGTTGTTGAGATGAAACTTTCCATTTTTCTCCAGGGAGAAGATGGCGTGACAGAAATACTGCGTATGTTAAAGACTGAGTTTTTAAACACGATGTCGCTTTGTGGTGAGTTAAAAGCCGAAGTCCTATACAATTTAAGGGCATAAGCAGTTTCCATCATAAGCTTTTCTTAAAACAACTTAAAACAACAAATTTCTTCTTATTCGTTTCCAAGTATCTTTTGATATTTCAGGACTGCAATATGGTATAATTAAGGTAAACCAAGGAGTTACTCCTCGTAAATTGCACAATTCAGTTAGAATATTGTCACATGGTTCTAAAGAGCCATTCATGAGGTAGGGTAGACTACTACAGTAATCCAATTTGAAAGGGGCTGCATTTCCCTTTAAGTTAAATTTAGTTCACCAAGATGGGCGGGCGAATTTGGAAACCATTATGTTTAACTGGGTGTTCCTTCATACTAAATTTACTAAGTTGAGTTAGCCTTTGTTGTTCTAGTTGTATCAATGCATGGGATTAACAATTCTATGAACTTTCAAAGAACGGGTGAGTTCTTTTGTAAGTAATGGTAGCTTTATTCGTTGCACACCACCACAAATATTATATGGACTCAGATAAAGATCGTAGTTAGCGAGTTTATCTAAGTAAACGGAAAAATATGTTCACAATATGGATTTTGAGAATATTATGGGGGTCGCACAAACACAAAAAGGCACTAAGACCTAATTATTAAACGTATACGTATGTTAACGTATAAAATACCTTTTAGGTTTGATCAATAACTTTCAATTTCTCCTAGGTTGCTCCAGTATTAACGAAGTCAACCGAAATTACATCAAACACGAATCTCAACTGACGTGCAAACTGTAGCTGTTGGGTAATTGATGAAAAAAGGTGATGGGGGGGGGGAGGAGCGAGAGACGCAACATGTACGTAAACAGGATTTGAAAAGACTCGTTCCATTTTTCTTTACAAAGTTCAGTCCGAGACTTTAGGACCGGCAAAGGTGCTCACCTTTTGAGAAGTTTCTGCTTGTTTGCCAAGAATTTTTTGTCGTTTGCAAATTAGTGCGGTAATATCCCGCATTAAATTCAGGCAGACTGAAACCAAGTGACCACTTATTATTGTGTTTTGGTGAATATTCTGGTTTGGATTGCAAACTTCAGTTAGTTCTACAATAGGAAAAATGTATATTATTATACAATGATTAACATTAATAGGTTGTCTACTCGTTTACAGGCTAGCTTTTGCGCTATACGTGCTTGCACTGTGACCTGCGTGGCGTACCTTAAGAAAAGAAATCAGCAGCTACTAAGGTTGTTTGGTCTAAAAAAAAAAACAATAGCAAAACAAAAACAAACTTACAAAAACACTGCTGGTTGTATGCTGGTTTGTTCAAAATAATAAATACGAACGTAGCACATTTCAGAATGTGAAACATAGATTAGCAATCATGGCAAATTGCTCACCACTCTCCATGCTAAAGTGGCACCGTAGGACTACGGTGTTTACTACTGTTATTTGGCATGCGTCTGTTGATATCACACGTCTTTCACTTTCAAGTGAAGATTGGTCTAGAATGGCTACTACACATTTACGATCATTATTCAGCACATTGATAACGTTGTTTTATTCTATTGAAATACCAAGATTAAAAAGATCTCAAAATCGCCCAGGTTATTCTGTATCATTGGTGCTGTTAGCGATTCACACATATTGTTGTTGTCCAAGTCGAGCTTATAAATATGTAAATTTGTTTATCAAGTTTGGAGACTTTGAGGTTGTGAGAAGGGAAAACTTACATTCTCTTTCGCGAGTTCATTTGAATTTTCACCGACATCTGCTTTTGCTCATGTATTGTACAGGCAGTCTCAGTTGTTAAAATATATGTACGGTATTAAAATGTTTATGGACTCGATAAAATGTTATTTTTTATTTTACTAAGGTTAAGGAGGATATTTGCGAAATGCTTTGTGATTTCCCATTACACCATATCCATATAGCATACTTTCAACAGGCTCATACAAGATGTACATGGGTTAACCCCTGTGAGTACTGGGATGAATGGACTGTCCCATAATTAGTTTATATCGGCAGAGTCAGCTTTCATAAGGTTTATGTTTTGCTTTTCAGTTTTTTAAGAAAAAGAAATTATTTATCAAGCCGTAGACTACGTGCACAGTTATTGTGGACCAAGTCTATATGATTTATAATCATATGGCAACGTATGCACCTACATTAAAGGGAGAAAGCAGGCCCCAAGTATGTTTTCAAAAATCTGCTAAGTCTTACAAATATCCTCTTATTTTGTTCACAAGTATTTGTCATTATGATTCTATATAAAAACATTGAATACTGAAGGTAAACCAATGAGTTATTCCAGACTGCATGAATTCAGCAAATAAGTAAAAAAAAAATATTGTCACATGATTGATAGGAGCCATTACTGAAGTAGGATGACGGGGCACACTAACTCAAATAGGGGGGGGGGGGGAACGGAATTTATTTTCCGTTTAAGAAGTGTTTTTTTTTTCAGTTGGTCATTTCTTATTGCAATCTGTACTTATGGCATGATACTGTTGAAGCATCCCAATTAAACAATGCTGCCGGATACACAAATGCAGAGTGCAGATCCTGAGTCCACCTATGATACAGAAATGGAACTTACTGAGGCCAGATACAAGATCATATTCACTCCAAGAAGTATTTTAATTACCTAGCCCAGATGAGCTCTCAGAAAATACCTTAATGGAGTGACCCGCAAATTGGCTCATATAGAGGTTTTCCACCGACGTCACAATATCACGTGACTTCTTGGTTACCCGTCATGTTGGCCGACAAGCTTGCACTTGGCGACGTCGTACTATACGTATGTAGAGTAGCTTACTGTATGTGAGTATGATGAAGTTCAGTATTGCAGTGGAAAATGTTGGAAGAAACCGAGACCTTCTTTTGTCAAACAACACCAATAAGTTGGACGACAAACACAAGGAACATTACGTTCAAAAAGTGAGATCAATTAAATCGAGGAACCGAGGATCCTTATTTAATTCCCAAGTCGATGTTCAATGACTTTGTGAAAGCTTCAAACGTTACACTCCCAAATTTAAAATATCCGGACATATTCTTTTATCTTGTAAATAAAACATCACCTTACACGTAAGACTTTAAACATATAAAGCTTGGACGCGTACAGATACTTTGTAGCTAGTTTTGTGAGAGAAATTCTGGTGTACCAAAATGCCTCAGTCGAAATTGCATCTTTATTATCACTAGTAAGGTGAGACTAAATTAACTAAGACTCAGAGTAGCATACTTAAGAACGTTATTGTAAGAGTCCGTCTTAAGGATATTGTTTTGCATAGCAAAACCGTTATGCATTTTGTTATGTCGTATAGCAATTAACATTTTTTTTTAAATTTTGTATCGCTACTATGTTCATAGTATATCGCAAACTGCGATGCGAGAACGGCTTTTGAGGACCCTGGTTATAACCCAACACGAAGAGTGCAATGCACAGTCTAGTACGTGGAGTTGGTGACCAATTTTGCTCTCATATCACTGCAATCCACCTTGCTTTGCTTTCCTAATTTGCAGAGATACGATAAAAATGTAAGTAATTGGTAGTTTCCTCCCGATTGTGACACCCAACCGCGCGCAGCAAATTTTCCTCATTGTGAAATTATAATGCGATGACAGCACTGTACTGCCCCACTACATAGCGAGTTTGACGGCCAACATGGACGGTGAGATGAAATCGGAAGTGTGATGACGTCACGTGAAAACCTCTATACCGCTGACCAAGCGCTATAATTCCTACTATGGTTGACAAACAATTAGCCCAGTGCTGGCCCTTATGGCATTATCTGCATCTTTCCCAGACATCGGTTGCCAGATGATCCACCACTTATCATATGTGGGAAATACGAGCTGGATCACCATTTAAATCATGGCGCCAAATTCAATGAGGCCCATAAATGTTGACAAGATGGTATCCGCAAGGCTCCCATGTGGAAATGTTAGCTAAACAGCGTTATTGCTTGCAAACCTGAGTGAAATATTAGTCACTGTGTGGACATGAACCTGTCTACTTGGCTTTAGTCATTATAGTTCAGTTAATGTTAAAAATTTGATGTGGTGCCTTTAAGATTCGGTTTTAGTCGCGATGCCTGCCACGCAGTAGCAGATATCTCAACTATTCTTTATTGCTTTGGTTATGAACAAAAAAGTTATAACGAGTTGTTTTTTAGTCGAAAGGTCGCATGGACATGAAATGTAGTTAAGGCTGTTTGGAATTTCGAGGCGCCAGGGCTACGTGATTTTCGCATTTGCTGGACGTTTGGATTTGTTAGTTATTGCCGAGAATACGCCTTTGTGTACAATGTTTGTACAAAGTTCTACCCGATTTGATACGGTTGCATTTTGTGGCAACAGAAGTGAAGGGCGGGTTATTGCCATACTGGTCATATTGAGAGAAATATCTCAACGGGTGTATGAGTGTCAATTTTGCTTATTGATGAATAAATGAGAGATGTTCTGGGTTGTTTCGTCATGTTTTATCAAGTGAAAAGAACGTTCTGCGTTCGAGGTAGGAAGGTCGTATTAACACTGCCAACCTAAGTTTTTTCTAGTATCTTATAAGCTTAAATACCTATGTTAAGAGTTATAAATGTAAATGAACTGTTGTTCTAACTTAATGTCACCAATTAAGGAAGTCATGTGCGTTAGTATAGAAACAAGCTGCAACCGTAGGTTCAGTTGCATCCAACTTGGTTGGCCAATATTTCACCGCCATTGAGAGCCGGAAAAAATAAAGGTCAACTGGAGGTCGTCAGGCCATCTTATTTTTGGTCAAAGTTTCATTTTACGTTTCATTTGGGTTTTAACGACAATTGTGTCTAAACTACTTTATGATGAGAATTATGAAGGTCACTTTCAGATCATCAGGGGTCATTTGAGTTCAAAAATTAAAGTTTTAATGGATTTCCATGAAACAGAGTAAGTGCAGTCAAATTAAATGACAAAACTTTCAGAGTTTATTTAAAAGTCACTGGGGTCATTTAACTTGGACGTCAATGGTTTTTACGTGGCAAACATTATAACTGCTGGTTTTCGTTTTGAATTTTGGTTTGTTTCTTCCAAGGTTTGTCAGTTTTAAGGATTTTAGCGTTGGGCTATTCCAACACCGGTCAGCTGCTAAGTACTAATGCATGCTCTTCCCAAACATGTCAGTCAGTTTCAAAACTTTATTACTGAAATGGCACATTTGCCAACAACTAAAGGATATGTCAGCTGAGTCATAAGTTTTGAGAGGTTGGAACTGACTAAGTTACTGATCCGACGTAATTTCAAACACTGTAGTCCTATAAAGATTACGCCAGGTAAGATGTTTCTTTTTGAAGTATGGGGCCAAAGTTTTATGAAAGGAGATGATACTCTTAAGACTATGTAGTACCCCTAAGGGATTGGTACTGTAGCTATTTCTTCAGGTTGCACAAGGACAGGTTCTTTTTAATCTTTTTTTGCTGCTCGTTAGCAGCACAATTTATTTATTTTTTTACGCTTTGGGATGGAGTCCATGTTGATAAGTCATCAGGTGGCTTTAAATTCTTATACAAGTTCTATTAAATTGAAATTAGAAAAGGATCAATGAAGATTACAAATATTAACATCGTGGACTGAGATGTCTGTACTCATGAGTATACATCTCAAAGTACGAGTACGAGTACAAAACCATGAGTACCAGTACAAGGACCTGAATACAAGAAAAAGTACGAGTACAAAGTACTGAATACGAGTACGAGTACTTAATTTTCAAATTCTCTGAGTACGAGATCGAATACAAAGACATGAGTACGAGTGTGAGTACGAGTACAGAATAACGTACTCGAGCTCGAGAAGTAGTACGTACTCCGAGTACTACAAGTTTGTTTGACAGTGATGATAAATACATTATCAGAGACTAGTAGCTCTACCAGAAGACAAAGAAATACATAGCCAATGTTTGACGGTGTTGATAAACAAGTACCAAGGGACGAGGAGAAATATATACTTCCGTTCAAAAACATGTCACTTTTCCCAATTTCAAACGTTACGGTGGTGGAGTATTGACACCTTCACAGTGATCAAGGACAATAACCTCCTGGAATTATATTTAACATTTTTACGACAACGTGACATAAAAAAGGCATTTCATTAATCTTGGAATTAATATGACAGTTCTTTCCACTGTTTTATGCTACCATGAGATTTTGTGTCTAACGGTAGTACATCTACTGTAGATTTCATTTACTATGGCCGATCAAGGAATAATGGCAACTCCATGGCCAGTGGTGTAGTGTGAAATTTACCACCAGTGGTGCATTCCCTTGCAATTTTACCACAGAACCGGCAAACGACAATGCCGCTCATGGTATTTCTCACATTGCGGACTTTGAAGAGCTGGTCCGAGATGAGACGCTAGGGTCCCTGGCAAATTATAACCCAACAGGAGCAGGAAACGCAGGCAGAATTTACATGAAAGCGGGATAGCTTTCTCAAGCTACAAAAGTAATGTCAGAACATTTGTCTCGAAGATAACTTAAGGGTTCTTTGTCAATAGAAGTCCCCACACATATCTCAGGTTGATTCAGTATACGGAAAACCAAGATCTCTATAGGAAAAACATCGATATAATGCAATCCAAATTGGAAGAAAGAAAATGTGGTTTTCAAGGGAATGAAAGTCTGCTAACTGTATGTATCGAGATACATCAAACTTTTAAGGAATAAAAATAAAAGTGAATGATTCCAGATAACTGGCTAGAAACCTTATGGTTATTGTTCATGCAATCATAAAGACACGTTTTAACTTGAAGCCAAAAAAGATTAAAAGAATAGTCTAAACACAAATCTATTTTTGATATAATACAGAAAAACTAAATTTTCATTCAAATCCCATGTTCGGTTCTCAAGATATTAGCAACTGAAGTTATCACATTTTCTACCAGAAGACAACTTGTAGCAAACAGGTGTGATGTCATGGCTTCACACTGTGGGCCAATGTTTTCTATTTCTTTATTTTTTATCCTACTATTTTGACCTTGGATTGGTCAAGGTTGCTGTCTTGCCCCTAAGGCATATAAAGCTTTAAAATTCCACTGCTCAGGATGCATTTATGGTATGAATATTTTAGAGATTTGTTGTATACAATTGGTAGTAAATTTTAAAACATTGTCCTTCAATGTGAAGCCATGGCATCACACCTGCTTGCTTTAAGTTCACTTTTTGTAGAAAAAATGTCAACTTCAAATGCTAAAATTGCGAGAACCTTACAAGGGAAACTAATGAAAATTTCACAGAATGCTTAGAATATGCTCCTCTTTAACATATCAAACATAAACTTGGGTCTGAACCATTTTTAACACGTTGAGAAAGATCAACTTTATCATTAGAGACGGCGCTTGGGAACCTAGGACAAGTCATATAAAGTCATACCAGCTGGACATACAAACAAAAACATTGAATATTTCAGGTAGAATAGGGAGTTATTCTTCATAAATTCAACAATTCAGTTACAAAAATTGCCCTGGTCAAATATATCCCATCAGAAAATTCCAGTTAGCTAATGGGCATTTGGTATCGGGGTTCTGTCAGATACCAGTTAAAACCCGACACCAAATACCAGTTAGCTAACTGAAATTTTCTCCTGAGAGAAACCACCACAGGGCAAAGGTAAAATGAGTGTCTGTTTACTTCACGACAATTTTTCAGAGAATGGAAGACAAAACTTATGGAAGGACCTGATCTTCTCTGAACCCTTATGACTTAGCCTACATGGCTATTACACTATTTAAAGTTATTCTAAAACCCAGCCGTATCGACAAACAACTGAAAGAGAGATAACTATTGACGACGTACATCCAAGCAAAAAATTCCAGTTAGCTAACGGTTATTTGGTGTCTGGTTTTAACTGGTTCTAACTGGTTCTGTCAGGTACCAGTTACAAGCCGAAACCAAATACCCATTAGCCAATTTTCTCCTGGTTTAACACAGACAACGGTCATTTTGCTGTGGCTCTGTGACATCATAATAGACTTACAAATCATCAGTTATTGCAAATGGCGACCCCCAGCTGTAACACATACTGATGATCATACACTTAGAGGAGAGAACAAGATAAGACAATGATTGCTAAGTGACTTCGTTGCAAGTTCTAGTTTCATTATATGCATATTTAGGGTTTGTCCTTTTCATGAGTTTACTTCAGGTAAAAAAGGAAAAGAACGCAATCCTTTTGACTTTTTATCGACCTGGATTTTAAAACATTCCTTTTTTGCTCACACAGGAAAATATCTGACAATAGACTGGCCAAGTAGTGCATACTATATTCTTCTGTAGGATTTGAGATAAAATCAAGCCGTGAACCGTCACGTTGCAGCTATTGGTCACAGCTTACATGTCAATTGGGACTCGTGTCGGATGTACGCTCGGCTAATGTCATTAACACCGTCACAACCTGTATATGCAAATAAAACAAAATGGAATAGCTTCACTTTGCATATAGGTAGGGCTAAATACTCTTCGATAAAACTTAGAATTAAATCTTTAAAACTGAAATGAAGAGAACATAAAAAATCCTCGAAACTTTTTTTTTTATGAAAGAAAGAGTTATTCGTTCTTTAGATTTATTTTTATGTAATTGGGAGAGCAATTAGTCACCCAACCGTCACTCTGCGCCTAAAGTCACCAGTGGTGTAAGCAAGTCACATTTCTCTTACACAGTTTTAGCATGTTTTTCCTTCCAGTTCACGTAATCAGGCCTGTAGCCAGACAAGGTACTGGAGGGGGCGAAATGGCTTCCAGGGGTGGGCGAAAATTTTTTCTTTCGGGGCCACATGCGTAAAATGTATTAAGTCAATGGCAACATGAAACTTCTTTCGGGGGCGAAAAAATCAGGGGGCTGACCCCCTGTCCCCCTTGGCTACGGGCCTGCGTACAGTCAACACAGGTAACAGACTTTGACAATCTGAAAGGTAATCCGAAATAACTCTCAACCAGTATTTCTACTTCAGCTACTCGTATTGGAATCATTACATAATAGGTTCAATAGAAATGAAACGTAACAAAAGCAACGCTTAGGTGGTTCTGACCAACTCAGTCTCGACTCACCGCAGAGCGACATCGTGTTTCGAAATTCCTTTTTCAACATGTTTAATATTTCTACTATGCCGTCTTCTCCCTAGATAAAAACAAATAAATATTAGAATTACCGAAGTGAATCTTATTTGCATAGTTCTGTAATGTCTATAAGTAAAGACTGGACCCTATCCTGCAAATAGGTCTGTTCTTATTTATATTCTTATACTAAGAGTATGGCGGAAGAATTCCAGTTCAAAAACATTTAAACAAGTGCTCTGTTTGGTGACTGGGATAATTTAATTTTATGTGCCAATAATGCATTCTTACAATAAACATAATCACTTCCTCTGATTTTATTTCAATCTCAAAATAATTTTTTATTGTGAACGATAATCGTCACATGTCGCTGTAAAAATCCAGTTCTTAAACAAGGAAGGGTGTGATTATTCATCACGGTCAAGAGGTCAAACCAGTCACCGAGGACGGTATCTTATTTTAGTCTGTTCGAAAAGCAACGGTTTATCGCAAGTTAATTCCATGTCACCAAACCTTAGTGTTTATATCACCTAGACCACGCTGGACCGATGGAACTTTGCACCTAGACCATACGAAACAAAACCGACGGCAATTCAGAGTAAAGGCCAGTTTATACTTCAAAATTTTCACCCGCTTTAAAGCTATGCGAACCACATATGTTCATTTCTTTCTCTTCCAGGCCAATTACAGACATAGCTATAGAGCTTGAACAGTGTTCAACTTTCCTAGCTTTAAAGCGCTATACTGAAGTATGAACCGGCCTTAAGTCAGATCACTAAAATCGGTTTTTGTCCCGATGGTCTCGGTTCGGTCCAGGTTTTGCATAGGCGTAGGAAAAAGGGGAGGGGGAGCAGGCTGATTGGATGACATGCTGCAAAATATGCTTTTTATATGCAAATGTACTCTCAACTCGATCATCATATCAAGTGTTGTTTTTACACATCGTATCTTGAAGATAATAATATTTTAGATGCCCGTGTCTTTTTTTTTCAAATGTGGACGCACGTTGGCCATGACATTAGAATCAGGAAAGTATTTTGAAAATTCAAAAGGGGAGGAATTGAATAGGATTAAATTACTTCGAAGTTTGTCAAGCATCGCACTATTTTGCATCTTGGGCACTTTAAATGGTCAAAAAATTTCCAAAAGAGTCACCCCTTCTCTAAATTAGACCCCAAGCATTTTGAACTTCAATATTTAACTTCATTTGATATAATGCCCTCCTAGATGAACTCTTATTGATTTTTCTAGAATCTAGATTAATGAAACGAATTACATTGTGTAACAGTCCCCATATTACAGGGCGTCCAATGAATACTGCTTTGGCGCCTATAGCGAGTGCTTTGAAGATGTCTCTCCCACTTCTGACACCACCGTCAAGGTAAATCTCTAGTCCGGAACCACGCACAGAATCGACAACTTCTGGCAGCGCCTCTATCTAGGAACATAAGAAATACATTATTGGCGGAAATACAATCCTACATTTTCACAGAAAACTTCGATCATTCAATTGTAAACAACTTGTAGGAATCTAACAAAGATTTCACATTTCCTTTGTAAGGAATTTCCTTTAAAAATAAGCATTCAAAATAACTCTATTGGAAACGAGCTAGACCTGAGTTCGAATTTGTAATATTAGAAAATTGAACATATCAGTATTGTATAGGCTACGGGATGTTTACACTTTTTTCACATAATTCTAAAATGTGCGTGTTTCCTACATTACTAAACAATGCTTTGCGTCTTTTTTTACCGGTGCTTGAATCCCGTCAAGCTGTCTTCCTCCATGCGCGGACACGATGATGCCCTGAACACCGGCAACCACTGCCTCTCGAGCACTTTCAGCTACACATGATTAAATATAAAAAAAACCACCATCACCAAGTTCACATACTACTTACACATAGAAAATATTCATCATCGTTGACTTTTCCATAAGGAGGAGTAATTGTAGTGGCCCTTTTGTCTTTTAAAGTGGGAACCTATTGTTAACGTAAAGTTTACAGCAAAGTGATATGGATATAAGGACCTTCCATGGCTGTTCTCGTAGGTTTGTTCATTAGAACTAGCCGCCGTCCACCGTCAAACTTATATATTATAGGTAGAAAATAGGCCAATCAAGCTGGCCCCCTTCCGTTTCCAGACTACGTGGTCCACATACAAACAAAATGGGAAACACACGATGAAAACTTTGTCCGTTGGTCATTGATAAGTGAGTGAGATTTGTATTTGGCCTCAAAATGCTGAAGAAATAGCAAGTTAAATGTTAAATAAACAGAGGAAAAAGAAAGTACATGTGCTACTTGCGTACTCATTTTATGGCGCATTTCTTCCCCATAACCATGACTCACATTAATGAAATGTATATATCCTTCTTGGAAATCTCTCATTCGACTTTTAGGTTACAATTTTGGTGTTCCTTCACAACAGAAGGTCAGCATTGTATAAACCGCAATACGAGGGATGATTTTGATTCATGGGTTCCCATTAAATTTTCAAGTTGACACGACTCTACAGCAAGTTACAATTAATCGCGAGGGCATTTTAAACCAAATTTCCTTTCTTACCTGTCATGATTCCTTTCAAAATAATTGGCAACTTGGTGATCGATTTTATCCAAGCGATATCGGCCCACGTTGCGCTAGACTCTGTCTGTTCTCTCCCGTAGGTAAAGAGAAACTCGTCACCGGATGCTTTGGCCCTCTCCACGTCGTCTTTTGCGCCTTGTAAATTGACCAGCCTGCATTGAAAATTATACCACATCACACGAGGTACTCTTACTGCAGTCAATGAGAATGGAAATTGGACCTTTATGTTGAAATTGTCTCCCTTTGTTGTTTTCAAATATTGGCAGAGGCTTCCAAATCTGCTTTTCTTCTCTTGGCAAATATATCATGTTTCTAAAAACCGCCAGGCCTACGTTTTTATGGCGTACAATATAGACAGCTGCTCCCGAGCAAGCCATCGGGATAAGCAGGTCCATCAGTGGCGCAACAGATAGGTAGAAATCGTACGAGAACTACCAAAAGTTCCTACTAACCCATCTTCAGCCCCTAAAACACAAACACAAACGGAAGTGAAGCCCCACCGAAAAGTGCCCATCCACTAGGTTATGCACAAGTTTGTTACCTCTCTAACTGGCAACCAATTGAGTCAGGGAAAACAGAAAGTCATCCATAACAAAGGACAGAATCCTAAAACTTCTTAAGATTTAATTGATAACGATATCATGCTAAACTTAGGCTCTAACTGATACCGTTACCCCAACTTGAGGATATAGGCATTCACCCGTACGCGAAATCAATGGAATAGATTCTTAATTCCTTACCCTCGTATTTTGAGCTCTCTTAACTGTTGATTTATCTGTCGTCCACTCCGCCAACTCCTGGCAAACAGCCCTATTTGAGGGGAGTCTACTGTTACCACGATGGCCTTATAACCACTGCGTTCTGCGCGCCTAATCATGTCCGCGGTGTTCCTACGGTCTTTGAATGGATACACTTGCATCCAAAGTCTGGCGTTTGGGGCAGCGGCTGGCGGGGCCTCTAAGGGTATCATTGCCCATGAACTGACGATCATGATGACTTCTGCTCTCTCGGCAGCTGTTTTCGTAGGAAAGATAAGGAATAATATTGAACATCTGTCCTGTAATTAGCACTTAAAGTATTGTAATTTAGAAAAACAAATTGTATAGTTTTCAACACTAGGTCACTCTTCAAGGAGAAAAATATCTGAATGACAAATATGAATGAGTCTTAATGAAGAGTGAATAAGAACATTACGAATTTTGAATTCCTAACTATAATACCATTAGGGGACTGTGTTCGTCTAGCTGTACAACTCCCTCTGTTCTATATCCCCGCTAGACTGCATGTCATTGTTGTACCTCCGAACAAAGCAAATTCAAGTTTTTAGGACCCAGTGAAGCACCCCGCCACGTAGAAATCAAGAAGCACCAGGCAACTCCACTATCACTAGACTTTTCAAGTGCCTTCTTCTGCGTACCTGCATGTGCATAGTATAAAACTGGTTGTTGACCCTATGATGTTCAAAGTTGTGTGGGATTGCAGTCGGAGTGGCTGGTTGATATCCAGGGGGTACCATTAAGTACATCCACCTGTCCAGGGTGTAGGGCTATAGGTGATGGGCATCCTCTTCTGGGCATAGGCTGGGGACGGAAAATTCATTATCTATTCCCTTTTCGCGTATTGCAAGGAGAAACCTTAGCATGCATGGCCAAGCACGGCTGCCCAAAAACCACCATTGCCTAAGCTGCGAAATCTTAAAATTCCCCCGCATTTTCCCTACATTGTTCAAGTCTTTTCGTACCTTTTGCAGTGGCCTTTTCCCCTTCAGGATGAGCAGCACATTGAAACCCAGTGGGAGAAATTCCAAGCGGAAAGCTCACTGTATGGCCCTGAAGTTTTGCTTTCATGTCGATGTTTCCCTTGGACCATAAAACACGCGGCTTCAAACGAAACCTAGAGTGTGAGTAACGAAAAAAAAAAAGAAATTCTGCTAAAATGTAATTTAACTTCTTAACTTCGGATAAGACAGATGTTAGAGAAGTCAAGGGTGGTTGAAAGGGGAGGGTTTTAGCCTCAAAATATTTTCTAGCCCCTAAAATTGTGAAGAAGTTAATATAAGGTTGTATTTTATGAAGAAATAGATAAGTTTATAAAATATCACCATGGCACTTTATCGGGTCCAGCTGCTTACATCAAATTGTGATACATCTCATAGTGCTTGGTAACTGCTATTTCCGTCAATCTGGAAGCATTTTTGACATGCAATTTTCATAGAACGCTACAAGCCAACTTATCGTGGCACTCTGCATACATAGTCCACATATCATATGGCACCAAAAACAATTTTCCTTCTACGGCGCCTGAAAGTAACGTATTCTTCCTTTGACAAGACGTTTTGATCTGTCAGTTTTTATTCTCAAATGTTACATATCGTTCAGGCATTAACTGGCATACGTTCAGGCATACACGGAGTTAGTGATAATTATTCAAGTTTTGTATTAATAGATGACCAACTAACCAATAGCACTGAATGGAATAACTTATTTACATACTATCCTATTTGTAACGTCACAGTACGAATTACTATTGGGGCGTTTTTATGGGGGCGGTTAAACATAAGGCGGGATCCATTTGGAAGGGATGTTTTGGATGATAATATGTAACACAGTTGAATTTAGGAAAATTTGAAGTAGTGTAGTCCACGGCAGTCGGACTCGAGGGCTGGAAGCAGCAGCCCCCTAATAAATTTCAGTTTGAAGGTGTATTTTGTCTTATAACGTCCAAAGGTACCTGGAAACGTTTAAACTTTTCAGTTGATAAAAAGGTAGTTGTTGCAAAACGAATCGTCAAGGTGCCCGCCCGTCATACTTGATTGCCATTGAAGCCACCTTCACATACCCTATGTTTGTCTTTGCTTTCTCCTTGTATTCAAATAGACAGCAATGCATTCTGACTGAGTGGTTGGTAGACTGTGATTATGTTCATGACATTTCAAGATTATTTGATATAGCAGGTATGGTACTTATGTAAATACCCGGAAAAATCCTGCATAAAGAAAAGTACCTGCTCTCTGACAAAGTAAACAAATATAAGCCAGTGGGTACTGAGCTCCTTAAAAATTGCTAGTAAATGAAATAGCTCAAGATGCAAAGATTGATACGAGCGCAAGAAATAGTTCGCAACATTATTATCTTCTCTTAACCAGAAAGCCAAATGGCCAAGTAATTCCTTGTCAAAAGAAACGAAAGGTATCAATCTTTGCATTTTGAGCTATTGCATTTACTAGCAATTTCCAAAGTTTTTCCAAGGCTACATTAATTTGTATACCAAGTATGAAAAGTATCCACCATACCTAACTTGACATATAGTGTTTACACGGGTTTCAGTTTTTGTCCTCTGATAACCTCATAGGACCTTTGACCTGTACTAAAAACAGTAGCGGTCATCTTCGGACTATGAAGTATCCACATGCGAGGTATGAAGAACATCCATGCTGCCTACCTTGAGATATTCTTTTAAAGAGTTTTGAATTTTGACCTCTGGTAACCTGCCATGACTCTGATATCCAACCAAAACAAGAGGGGGCCTTTTTATGTATGAAAAGTACCCATCATTTCTATCTTGAGATATCGTGTTTACAAGCTAGTTCCAAGGTTTTTGAAGTTTTACCTTCAGTTACCTCAGATAACCTTTGACCCCTACCAAAACCAACGGGGTTCATTTCCGACTATAATGCATCCACATACCAAGTATGGAAAGTAGCACTGCTTCCTACTTGGAGATATTGTTTTTAGAAGGGTTTTAGTTTTTGACCTCTGGGACCTGACATGACCTTTGACTTTCACGAAAACAATAGGGTTCTTTTCTCAATATGTTACATTTATATACCTTACCAAGTATAGAAATTATCCACCTTCCTATCTTCAGATATCGTGTTTACAAGCAATACCCAAGTTTTAGACATTTTACGTTCCTCAGATGATCTTTGAACTCTACCAAAACCAAAAGATTCATCTTCTGACTATAACGCATCCACAAGGCAAGTATGGAAAGTATCCGTACTTTCTACCTTGAGATATTTTGTTGTCCATTACATAATATGTAGTGTAAAGAGCCAAGTCTAAGGAATGCTCGGGGGAAGGGGAATGATAAGAACTGCAAGCTACACTTCAAGCCAATCCATTATTTGATAGAGATTGCATTTAAATGAGTCCGTTTCTGTAGTTTAGTCTAGTAATATATGTTACCGTACCTTTGGAAAGCTTTCACGCTGTCTTGTAGAGTCTGTTCATCCCCTGCCCCTGTTGCGTAATAATCCACCAAGGACCCTGGGGTCTTATCTCGGACCAACTCCTCAAAGTCCGCAACTCGGGCAGCACCGTGTGTGGGCATTTTGTTTCGCAAATCCTATAAAAAACTGCAAGGATTACTTGTGAGAAAATTTTTTTTAAGATGCTATTCGTCACCCAAAGTTTACTTCCGACAACTCTGCAATGAACACCGGAAAATGCTTGCTATTGAATATACTATGAGAGCTAAAAAGCTTTTCAATATATCTTTTTGACTTTTAGACAAAATTTTGTAGATTGGTAATCGTGGAATTGGAGGCCGCTATGGATGTCAGAACAATAGGTTGTCAGTAATTTATGTATTATTAAATAGATAACCAATGTTACTATACATATTCTGGCAAGTTAGACTACATCTTTTGCTTTTTAACATTTTGATAACACTTACCTGCTTAGATCAATGATATCGAAACTTGTGGATTCAAAACAGTACAGTTGGTCGTTTTCTTAAGTGGGATACTGTTCCGTATTTCCTTGAAAATTTCCTTGGAATTTTTTGTTACTTTCGCTGGGGTACGTTTATGTCTAAAGTGGGATTGATCTCTGGTGGTATTGGGGACTAGATGGGTTTGGAAAGCATGCATTCTGTTATCAAGACTTAGCATAGGCGTAGAGAGAGGGGGACCAAATTTGACGATGCACTGGACATTATGGTGGAACACTGGAGTAATATCACACAAACGGGAAAGAATATGTATGCAGTAAAGCCCCTCACAAAATTATTCGCTGTCTTTCGTACAAAGACAAAATTTCTACAATGCGAAATCGAAGGATGTCGCTGACCAGGGACCTTTCTTTTACCGTGGACGATTTAACTAATCCAACCCTTATGAAAAAAGAAGTACGCAAAAGAGCAGTGGCGCCGGCTCGGTGGTGGGGGACGTGACCCCCTATCGATTTTCGAAATTTGTAAACGAATCCATATGGTGTTTTAGCCATAGATTTCTGTAGCAGGTAGGGTAAAGAGTACGTGTTTTCGACCAAGTGATATATCTATAAAAATCATTTTCTATCATAAAACGGTGAGTACTCCTCAAACTGTCGAAATTTATGAGAGCACCACATTTTAACCTATAGTTATATTTTTTCGTTTATTCCACCTCAAACGCATTTGCTTAAAGTTACGGGTACCGCGTCGTATGACAAATTTAATGCAAAGTTTTGGAGCTCCAAGTGAAATTGCCACGGTTTACACTCCATGCCTGGTGATGCTTATTAAGAATTTTTCTGGCCAGAACTATTTTCCGAAAACTTACAAGTCAAACTCAGGCTTGCATCAAGAGGTGATTATGTGGCAATCTGATATTGTGAGCAACACTTGTACCATGATGAGCATCACGAGTATTTTAATCTTTACCCAAGATTATTCAAAGGTCGTTTAAAGTTCATATTTACTGAGAGAAAAGCATAATGAAACATGTTTTTTTAATCCTCCACTCCCTTTGTTACGCTTCCGATCCCCTCTGTCATTTCCCTTTGGAATCTGTTCGTTTGGATTCTCGTTCAAAATTAGTAAAGGACTTTTGTAAATTGGTTGGGTGTTCTGTTGTGGTGCCATATTTTATAAGTCAGTGAAAACAGGAAGATTTTACCTTCCTTGTTAAAAGAGCCTATACTAACGTTCCCATTTTGTAATTACCACAGAGCTTCCAGGCGGCTCTATGCTGGTCTGATGTTAGTTAGTTAGATGAGGTTTAACAGCTCAGAGGTTGGATTCATAAACATCTTTACGAACTGCGTAAGTTGTTTTCGTGAATACCACTTAAGAAAGTTCTTACGCAGTGCGTAAGTATTTTGACTTAGGCAAGAACTTACGCAAATGTTTATGAATCCCGCCACTGGTCTGATGTTACCATTATTGGAGGGATGCCACGCCACAGTCAAAATATCGCTAAATAATGGTAGTTCAGTTGCTATGTAGCCTAATCAGTTCAAAGTTTTGCCAAAGATATCTTCATTTTGCAACTAAGCTAACATACATAACCAAAAATTCCTCAAAAGGGGAGGGTAAACCCCTCCCCTTAGAGCCCTCCCAAGATGGAGCCTCCATATTTGTTGGCAGAGGAAGGGTCCTCCCCCGTTGAAAAGTATCGCAGATACGCATAAGAAAACTCAATATGGAGGCGACTTTCCGGGTTTATCTGGGGTGCCATACGACATCATCATCTGTGGTCCCCCACCCCACCTCATCGTCGAATCCTAGATGCGCTACCGCAAAAGAGGTCAACCAGCTTTACCAGCAAGGTACCAAACTTCGGTTTCCTTGAGGGAGATTAAGGGACGGCAGCTGCTACGTTTACCTGAGCCACCATATATCATACATTTCAAAATCCTTAATGCAGCCTTCAGCCACAATTGGCTCGTAGGTCAATGTCTCCCGTCGAGGAGTAGCCTATGTGACAGCCGGGACACTTTAAAAATAATCGAACAGATTTACAGCGCACATTTAATTTTGAAAATGTCAAAAAAGTTAAATTTGAAGAAGAAAGACAAAATGAAAGTGATAGTACCACCAAGATAACAGACCAGACTGTAGAAACCAGCACAGGTGAGATAACCGGCTTACAAGTGCTTTACTAGCTGTGGCGTTGAAGCTGCCTGATCATGATATTATAACTTAAGGTTTATATAGTCTAGTGGTAGAGCATCCGCCTTTCGCGCGGGAGGCCCGGGTTCGATTCCCAGGTCGAGACATACCAAAGACTTTAAAAATGGAACCTTCTGCCGTTGTGCGTGATGCTCCGCATAAGAAATGGAGTAAGGGAAAACAAGCCAGTGAGCCACAACTGGAAAAAAGGCCATGGCCGACTCGACTTGAACCAATTGGTTAGAAACTGGGCCGTTAAACCTCATCTAACTAACTAACCCATCCTTTAAGTCCCATACTACTTGTTCAACTAACGTAATACGCATGTAGTTTTACCTTGAACGTGAGGATCGTGCCTTTCCTATGTTTTTACTATGAAGCTTGCAGCTGGGATCATACAGTGCCCTTTAACCTTGAATTGGCGATGCACCTGAAGCCGTAGCTCCCATAATGATAAACACATCGTAAAACTATAAAAGATAACGTAATAGCTAGGCAAGAACGTATGTTCCTAAAAGAAATTAGGCTTAAGTGCCGTAACCGACAACTAACACCTTCCAAACTATGCAATTTGCGACTGCCACCTTCATTGGTAAGCTTGTTGTGAAATGACATTGCGAACTTACTGGAAAAATCCCTTTGTATTAAAACACCGTGAATAGGAAAATTAGGCCTATGTCCCACTCTCCAGAAGTTCAAACGTCGCAAAGCTTTGTGGGAATTTTCAGACTATACACATATTTTACATGTGTATAGTCTGAATATAGTATTTTTTTTCTTCAGATCGTATGACGCGGTATACTTACGGCTATATCGTTTGAGTATTCAATTTTTCAGGCGATGAATCTAGCTTGATAACAGGCGGCTGAGCTGTAACATCTATACAGAGAATGTGGCTTGATTTTCCTCTCGCTGTTAGACCTGTAAAAACCACTGATCGCTTTTACAATCTGAAATGTGTAAGGTACGGCACCCTGCTGAAGAAATGCAGTTGACAAGGACAATGTGAAACCTGCGGCAATAAAGGTCTTGTTGACCTAACTACAGGCAATCAGCGAGTCGGCAGACACAGTTCAATTGTGTTTGTAAGTCGCTTGTGTATCGCACAAATGTCGGTGAGGCTGCCCCAGCTTTGGCGTCCATCCTGGTTCGTAACTCGTTTTAATAGAAAAGGCTGGTTCATTGAACAGTCATATAACCTAATTGCCCGTGGGAATATACGACATCAAGTCAGTATTAAAGAGTGATGCAATCGCAGGCTGTTACAACCGATAATGTAAAAATTAACCAATAATGTAAAAACGACCGATAATGTAAAAAAAAATTACCGACGTAAAAACAACCGATAATGTAAAA
>WURT03022280.1:0-15753 GCA_009936505.3 Holothuria glaberrima | reverse complement strand
ACATACATACATACATACATACATACATACATACATACATACATACATACATACATACATACATACATACACAGGACATCATCATAGACTCCTCGCCTGCCTTCGACAAGGAATCAGTAACATACCGGTGCTTTCTGAGGAATCAACCACACGTTTTACAAGCACATGGACAGTCTAAAAATTTAATATAGAACGCACTGCTTTGCGAACCTGCACATAGGTACATGACATTTCAGCATTACGGTGTTGCGGCATGAAAACCATACGGTACCGTCAAGCAGATGCTATCTACTACATTCGTACAAATATCGGTTTATTGCACGACCCTAGTTCTTTCTTCCGGCAACTTTTCTCATGAAAAATTGACGGAAGTGATAATTTCCACCGTCGAAATTACTTTTTTGTCACGTAGAAATTCTACCTTAGATTGCGTGTGGATTTCTATAAAGAAATTGACAATAAATTACCATTTTGTGTCTTATTTCGGGGGCGTTGAGAGTTTCTCACGGTTGTTCTTAAACATATCCTTCCAAAAAATATTTAACAACCAGGTGAAGTATTCTTTGATTATGCAAATTCAGGAAACTAATTTCCTAAGATTCTGTGGGAATCTACCTACAATCTATGACATTTTTTTATTTAACACAGGACGTTGTTGTGAAACATGTGCACAAGACTACTTCATTTGAAGGACAAAAATCAAGGTTCCTCGGGGTAATTGATAAAACAGACCAACTTCAAAATTTTGAAGATATTTACAAAAAATAAATATGTAAATAAATAAGGAAGAAATCTGTACACACAGTGACTTAAAAAAGGACTTCAGCATGAGAATAGTGTAGTAAAGTAGGAAGGAAACTTACCTTCACTTTTGGATAAGTGTTTGCGATTTATCAAAGCGGACTGTCAGAACTGATGGACGAACATACGGACGGACGGACGAACGAACTGACTGAAAAATGAATGAATTGTAGACCATGGTGATACAATAACCTTATTAGATGATTAATAGGAACGAGGAGAGAGGAGGACGCAAATTAATTGTAATTGTTAGAAAAGAAGGGATAAAGGAACAACCGAGTGAACAAACAAATGGAAACGAAAGAACGATCAATCTATCAATTTATCAGCTCAATCAATTCGTAAATCAATCAATCCATCAAATATTTCATCCTCTTTATATTTCTTAAATACCGTTTTTCCTTATAGGCTGCAAGATGTACAATGGAAAATACTCGAGACAAGACCGTGTTCATTGGGTATGTAAAAACTTAGTTCACTCATAGATTTCACTAATACTGTCCTTTTTTCTGTTATTATTGAGTAGTGTCTTCTGCAATCGTTATAACCCGTTGTACTTTTCATCACCAACTCCCCATAGGCGTTTCAAGTGGTATTTTGTCGACTAAAATAAGCCTTAGTGGTCCATTGTAGGAGATTCTTTACCAGTGTCGCTCTCCTTTCAAACTACTTCCTACATAATATCATACTGCAGCTACTGCTGTAATCTTATATTGTGGTGACTTTTCATTAGAACCATCAGTATCAACACCATTTTAAAAGTGAGGGAGCATAACCTCGAGCAGACTTACTGTAAAAGAGAAACCCTACGGGAGTAAGGTGGGGTGGGATGCATCCTACACGCTTCATGCTTTGATTCGAGGTATAGCTTGCCACTCACTACTTAGTAATAGGCATACATAACAACGATTCAACCGCCCACGGCCCGCCTTCAATTTCTTATGATTATGAATGAAAATAGCTGTTTTCATAATTTGCGAGTTTGTTTCCTTAGATCAGCTCTTCTTAGTAACAGAATCGAACATATGCTTCTATACATGTTTTGTTAGGGTTTTTGACAAAATTGTGGGGAATGAACAATATGATATTCCCTCACTTACAGAGGTGGGGGCATGTGCCCTGTACCTCACCTGCCGGAAGGCATGATCAAAATAATTTAAAAAAGCATCATTAACAAGAGGGTAATCTACGGAGTTGCTTATCTCATCGCTAACACACCCACTGAGCCATATAACTGGAGGACACAGAGTTACCTGCTCTATGTGAGTATGATACCACGATTCAGAAGCCGACTTAGGGGTCACGTGGTGAAGGTTACCTTCGGAAATAATGTAACGCTGTGGCAATGTGGGCATGCTAATAATGTAACGCTGTGGCAATGTGGGCATGCTAATGGGCCCTACACTACAGTAGTGTGTCTTTATCTCCTCTTCGGCTTCTGATGCGTTAATTGGTGTTATCACGCGTTATTGCCCATACACATCATTACGTAATTGCAGTGAGTCTAATACAGTTGCCTTAGCAACTTAATGAACAGGCTACACATAACCCTATCTGGCGCAAATGTAGTAACACTAATGTAAGACAAGAAACGAAAGTATATGGCACTTATGTTGTTTGCCAGGTACGACGATTGCTTTTTTTCAGATGCAGCATCAACAGGATAAAGAACTTTTATAGTCTGTACCGCTTCAACAATAACATTGCCCCCTCTTTTCGATATACCGGCGGAGTAAAACGTCCTCCCACCCCTTACCAGGAGGTGCAACATGGACAAGTAGTAGTCCCCTGCTCTCGTGTTGACTTTCAGACCTGACTATAGACCCTTTTCCAAATAGCGATTACAAGGACTGTGCGATAGAGTTTTGGTACGCGTCGTTTTTGTCAATGGCATTTTACTGTGGCCAAAAACAACGCATACCAAAATAGCATCCCACAATCCTTTGTAATCGTTATTAGGAAAAGGGTCTATTAGAAATATCACAGACTCACTCTCATATGCAATAATTTATGAAATATTAAAAACTATTTATAGCCACAAAATGGTTTTTTTTTCTCAACACGCAGACCCACTATGGACGATGAGATGTGCAACTTCTACATGATGTACTATACGGAGTCAGACCACCTTCCAGAAAATGACATCTGCTTCAACGGAGCTGGTTTCAAATGGTCTGACTACCTGGAGAACATCCCAGACAAGGAGGCAAGCGAGATGCCAAAGAAACAGGAGGAGGACAAGACCTCGGAGCAAGGATCGATGGGAATGAAGATGGACTCCGGGGAAGAGAAAGACGAAAGCGAGGAGAAGGGAAGAGATGAGTAAAGGAAGAAGATAAAACAGGATGAGGGATGGATAAAAAATTGATGGATAAAAAATGTGTTGGGCAATTTATATTTAAATAATGTAGACTTTGGGTAAATATCTTTATTTTAAAAGGATTTTGTCTTTATCAAAATTTTGCCTTTACTGCTAAGCTAAGTAGATTATAAGTGTCTTCAAAGTTTGGTGTAAATAATCTTGTAGTGCTACATGCCTTTCGGTAATGGGTGTAAAGATTATGACAAAAATTAACTGAAAGGTCGTGTTTTAGCTGGGTAGCAGAGAAATATTTTTGAAAAAACAATTATTTTATTGACAGTTATCGAGATTAAACGAGAAAGGATAGACGAGACGATTATTTAGGAAGATAATGAAATTAATGGGAGTTTTGAGCTATATTAATGAAACATAAGGAGCAGAAAGCAACGGTATTTACAACCATTTGAGTTTATGTTATAAAGTTTAAATCTTTCCGTTTTCTGTGAAACTCTTCTGTTACTGTATATAAATCCACCAATAGCATCTCACGAAATGTTACTTATATTACATTTATTTTCACTGCATATCCTCCTCATCAACTTAAGTATTTGTCCTGTAAAGGAGCTTTAAACTGTTAACTTTTTTTCAGGTAACTTACGCAATACAAATAAGTACAAGCAATGTATTTCCGAAGATGAAATTTTATCTTGCTAAAAACAGTACTGCAATTACAATGTGAAATACAGCCCTGAGGAATTTTCAGTTCAGAACATCTGAGCCGTTTCATAAAGATTTGCATTCAGTCTTAAGTTTGATTTCAATGGGACTTCTGCACGATAAATCAAACTTACGTAAGATTGATCGTAACGCTTTATGAAACAGGGCCCTTTTAACGCTAAGAGTACTGTATTCCATAGACAACGTTATCTCCGCTCCTCCGAAATTATATACTAAAATAAGGTTTTCTTTTGAAGTAAAAGATCAAAACACACACGTATTGGGAGCTTACAGCCTGGCGTGCAAAAGTCAACTAACGCAACCACTTTCTGGACGACAAACAACACACGCGGACGCTAGGTCATGTACTAAAGCGATGTGGTGCCTGGCGCTCTGTCCTCCAGAACAACTAGCGCGCCCGCTGATATGACCTTTTGACCTTTGGTGCAAGCTCCCTGTCAACGTTGTTAGTTTGGGGACAGCTATGCCAATGTATGTTGTTGTGACAATGAAGTCGAGGTAATGCCACAGGCTAGCCTCAAAAGAAAGATGCTAGATTTTCCACCCTATGTAAATTTCTTCCAATGGATACGCCTATGGGTCTAGCTGATGTCCTAGATATGGTGGGAGGAAAATTTCCGCAGAATTTTTCCGCACCTTCGCTTACGGATTCTACAGGAATGGAGCAAAATGTATGTTTTTGCCAGACCTTACGTCCGTGAATATATAATGTTCAAAATAAGCCCCTTTTAAGTAATTTTCAAATAGATTGTTCCTCCACAAAAAATTTCGCTTGTTGTAATTTTTTCCACACTTAGTATGACCCGAACGAGGGAAAGGCTGGGTGATGGATGCTAGTGTTGAAACGATTATCGGTATTCACCATCGGTATTGGCCGATATTTCCCGTTTTCATCATGTATAGGTATCGGCAAAATTAACTTCAATGCCGATACTACCAAACCGATATATATATATATATATATATATCGTCCTATATGTCATGACAATGGTACCCTATTTGAGTACTTTTAATTCAAGATCCAACATTTGACCTCATCAAGATGAAAGGACACTTCATTGTGGTGCCCCGTAGCCTTTGGTCGGTTACAGAATGCTTATTTCCAAAATAGCAGTATCGGATTGGTATCGGCCGATACTGAAAACTGAAATACCGGTATCGGTAATATCGACTTCTTGCGATATCGGTACAACACTAGTGGATGCTATATGTCAGCTAATGGTTCAGATAGGCTAATTATTGCAATGGAGGAAACGGGGAATGAAATTGTGATAGTTCTTTTCGTCTTCTTAAAAGGTTAAGGAAAAGCAGAGAAATAAACGTGGAAGAAAATTGGTAAAGAATTTACAATCAGAACAACATCAGTTAACCTGTAATTGGACCCACCCGTAGCCAGACAAGGTACTGAAGGGGTCGAAAAAGCTTCCCGGGAAGGGGAGAGGCATACTTAATGCTTTAAGGCAATGGTAATTTTTGATCTTCTAGAGGGCGAAAATTGTTCCAGGGGGCTTCACCCCTTGCACGCCCTCCCCATCCACTATACCCCGCGGAGCGGACTCTGTTTGCTCAGCTCCTTAGCTTCGGGATATGACTAAACAAGGAATATGCCGTACAGTCTGCTACGTAGGCAACCTCAACTACGGACTTGCATTGGACGTAAAATCCGGGTTAATATTTTTCAGAGATAAGACTTGTTTTATTGTTAAATCGTTGCCATACCCCAAAACTATTCAGGACCTTGCAACTTAAATTCTGAACTTTGGTCCACTTAAAGTAACTTGAAAATTTTCAATTTTTGTCTTACTTTATACTGAGCTGTCACTTTATAGAACCCTAAGAAACCATTTTAGAGAAAATACAGCGAATAATATGTCTGTTATTTCAAAAGTTGTAACTCCCCTCCCGGTCCTCGATGAACCCCCTATCCATGCCCAACCCACCTCCGATGGAAATGGTTTTAATTGGACCGGACGTAGTGGTAAATGAAGCTTTAGAGGAGGGGGAGTTCAAACGGTACATTTAAACTGGAACCTTTTAGTCTAATTTGGAAAGACTGGAAGAAATTAAAGGGAACAGGTAATCACCCCCAATTTGGATTCGTGTACCCGGTCATGCTATTTCATGAATGGCTCTTGAGAATCATGTGACAATAATTTTCTTACTGAATTGTGAAATTCACGGAGAGAACCTCCTGGGTTTATCTTAAGTATGAAATATTTCTGTTCTGAAATATGTTGAAAGATACTTCAAGGAAAATAAAAGGATTTTTGTGAGATTTGCTTTTTTTTATCAAAATAAATTTGGGGTGACCATTTATGCCCCCTTAAAGACACAAACTGAAAATACACTGTCAGTTATTTGACTAAATTTAGTTAAAAATGAAACAAAGTAATTTGGCATTTTAAAGACAAGTGGCAAGATTACCGCTCGTGCCCAATATACTAGAATACAAGATTGTTACTAGAGTTTAAAAAAGTGTAATGAGACTGAGCATATTTCCCAAATAAAGCGTTTCCCTGATGAAAATATTGCTAAAAGGGGGGCGGGGTGGATAAGTCCGGTCTCATGTGAAAACTGCTACAACATAAAAGAAAGAGGGAGGAGTAGAAAATTCTAAACCCCACGCAAGAATTTCCATCTTCCCAGGAGCCGCAGAGCCAATTTTGAAGTGCAGGGGCTAATCATCGAAGCGGTCCAATATGTTCAATACAATAAAAGCAAGTTGAGGCGGCCTAAAATGCCCACAGCAGAAAAAGCTCCCCTAGCCCCCCCCCCCGGCTTCGCGGTCCCTGCTTCCTTGTTCTGCTGCTGAGATATCGCCATTCACATCATCTATAAAGATGAGGCCGCATCCAGCAGGTAACAAGTCTATTTTGATGTCATAGACCAACTTCTTATTACCAGATGTTATGTTAGTCTTAAACAAATGTCGTCTTTTCGGGGAACCCCATTCAGAAATGATACAGGAATGAATAGACTAAGTGCTGTTGTTTTCATATTTTCATATTTATACCAACAAATATCTTTCATCAATGTGTTCAGAAAATGGTGAATCGAAGTACAAAACAAAATTGAAGAAAGAGATCTCAGAAACAAAGTGAGTCTGCAGAAATTAAACAGGCTTAGTACAAGTGAAACAGTTTGAAAAATGGTTGATTTCTTGAATCATTCGAATGGCGATATCTTGACAACTATGAAGACATGAAGAATTGGCAGGCTCCTTTCTTTCATATAACTTAAGTGATTCTTGACCTCTCCTTTGGGGGGGGGGGCAAAAACTTTCTCCACCGGAAATTCTTTCAGAGTAAATGACAAAATAGCCACAGGCCTATATTTTTTCAAATTAACACGATTGTGAGATCAAGAAAGATGTACTTGGATAAACTTCCTCAGTGTGATACTTCAGAAAACTAACTATTAACATAATGACCAAAAACTGCAAAATTTTGTTTCCTCCATTTAACACTTACTAAACAGTATCAGATATTAACGGGTGAACCAGTTCCCCCAATTCTTGTACCGTCAAGACCCGAATTTAATCGAGGGGTAGCACAAAGTATTTAGTTTAACTATCTACAGGTCAAAAGGTCGATAACAGGAAATGTGATAAGAAAGAACGGTAATGTTTATTTCATATTGAAAAGCGATTAACTTCAGGTTCATAAGCTTTGTTCCTTCTCTGCAACAGCATTTACCTTTGAAGAACTGTCATGAAAAGGTCAATGTTTGCTTTAAAAACTTTGTAGTAACTTACGGTCATTTGAGACAGGAAGTTGGCGATATTTGAAGATAAAACAATAATCAACAAACGCATGGAAAAGCTTCATCACGCATGTTAGTTGGATGATAACTATACACAAGGGAAATCTCTTTCGAAGCAAGTTTTTTCAAACAACGCGGTAACAAGCAGAAAGTAGAGACCGAGTTTGATGGGAAGATTAGCCGAACTGTTTCCTCAAGAGTTTGCCCCTCGAAATGTTATCGGTTGGTTACAGGAGTGCCAGAGAGTTTTTGTCAAACTTCCCAAGAATTCCTTAGGTCAATTCGAAGCACTAAACTGTGCAAGTTGTAACCGTAAGGGGAGAAATATCCTCAATTTCGTCGTCATCTGTCTTCGCCCTTCTTTTCCTTTACATAAACAAGGAAACAAAAAAGAGGAAGAGAAATCAAATTTTCATGTCATCTACCTGCCGCCCACTACATGGGCGGGCTTTCAGATCTAAGGCGCCGAGAGAGCCCGAAGGGCTCTCCGAAAGGCTTGGGGTCCAGGGTCCAGCCGTAGGGCCTCTGGTGGGGTCCAGCGTCAACGCTCTGGTGGGGAACAGGGGGGAAGCTCTCGGAAGCCTTGAAGTATGTAATGTATTAAAGCCATTAAAATGAAGCATTTGGCTATCTACAAACTCATTGCATGTGCACTAACAGATCTCAAAAATTACATTTCGACCATTTTAATAATAACCTAACCTTACTCAGAAAAATAACATGTCATTTTTTTTGATTTTGGTGAAGAGGGTTTGTCTTGTGAGGGGTTACAGTGATGGAAGAGGTAGTACAAAGCTATGAAGAACACAAGATGTACTACAGGGAATAACCAGGAAGCAAACGGCTGCCCGCAAAGTGCGCGGAATACAACATCAACGTTATTTTAGACATTTTATTGTAGCCTGTTGTTTTTTTAATTTTTTAATGTAATATTATCCATTACATAAAAGGGTCTGATGTCGCCAACCACCTATTCTTTCTTTAATGTTTCTTTTCTGTCGATGGTCTGGGACAAGGGACCCAACAAGTTTGTTATTTCTGAGAAAAATATGATAGTTCCGAAAGTCCAGCCTAAAGAATAGTTATTATATAGGGACAATCAAAGTTTGAGTTATACGTATACAATACTTTCCAAAATCAATGAAATGTTGTTATGGGTAGTTCTTACAGAGACATGACCATGGGTGTCCCCACTAAAACATGTCAGAGAGGCAACCGTCGTTAGAGACTACATCTTCGTTAGGTGTGGCCAGCGAAGCCCTCGACCATGAGCGCAGAAGGTTTGGAGTCGGTGGTCCCCATGAGGATTTTTCGTAAATTTTGACCATTTCTACAGAAAATCCTACGTCCCTCAGGTAAAATTTGAAATATTTTCCTCTTACGATGATTACAAACTTAAGATAATTACCGTTATTCAACTTGATGAGGCTGGTGGTAGTTGGAAGGAAAATTGAACAGCGTCATGGGGTTGCAGGGTGTAGGAAAAAGTAATTTACTCATGCTATCCCACACAGGATGTAATAACGAGACAATTCCAAAAACGTTTTCCTACGGACAACAGTCCTCATTTGACATCTAGGCTATTTATCGGTTAATATTGAGTTCACGCAAAGTACTTTCTCGGAGGTGTGTGTGTAATGGCATACACTTAGTTCTGCCAGTGACCCTTATTTCAAGGTTTCAAGTAACAAAAGTGTGGTGAGGGAGCCGACACACATACTTTGAAGAAATTTTAATTGAGGTACCACGCAAAAGTTTTCAACATTTCCCTTGCCTCCCCACCTTGAGCTCCGCCATTGTATTAGTTGGTTTTCATTGCGCGCGAAGCTCGCCGAGGAAAAATTTCTTGCAGTTTTATGCTATTTGATACTAACCTTTTCCTTAATATTACATCACAAATTCTACCAAAATATAAAAAAAAATCCCTGTTGATATCTTGGTTTCCTTCCTTTTGTTAATTTCTTTACTATTTTTACTATTTTTAAGATCTGGACAAAAGTGGGAGGGAAGTGCCCCTCGCCCTCTGCCCCCGTAATCTCTGTTCAAACTACTTGCCACAACACATGAACTAAGGTATTGACAATGTAATGCATATGAACTCTGAAGTGAGGCTGAAAGTGCTGTACTTCACTTACTGCTGTTTTAAAACAACGTAGTGCTGTTCAAGCAGAACCATGGCTCTGTGTTCAAGTAAGGGAGAACGCTGACACCGAGCATTGCCAGTGAAGCCATGGAAATTGTGTGAGGGCGCTTCCGCTGTACGGCCAGAAACAGACGATTTGTATGTACAGAGTGCGTTTAAATTAGGAAATGTCATTTTATCCACTTTTCGTAAAACAGGGAATAATTTTCACACCAAAGGCAAGTTATGGTGCCTTAAATTTTCGTTATATACTCCTAACTTTGAAATCTTGTTTCTCCGCCAATAACCGAGGCCAAAAAAAAGACGTAATGTTTGTCTACGAAGGTCAGCTGATTGTGCCAAATATGAAGAACTGGTTCGGTACTTTTCAAGCGGGAATTGGCCAAATTTCCCAGGACATCCCTTCACATTCACCTAGCCTATGTTCTAAAAATGACCGTCAAGATATTCAGCCTAATTCCCACGTTTCAGGCCAAGCCATAAATTACCAGGGTCTTGGTAAAATTCCCAAACTGTGGAGGCACCTCTGGTTGGCTACGAGCCCTTTGAAAAGTGGCTGACCCCCCTTATACACTGAATTTAATTTTGTTCTTTACTAAAAAGACAGATGAAATTCAGTAATGATAAACCATTGCATAAAGGTTACATTCAGCTATCAGCCAACTGACCCTACATATAAGTACATGCGATTGACTGCAGCGGTAAAGGTTGGTATCTGTGCATGTCTATACATGAATGTACCGCCCACAGGACAGGGTATTTGTCCCCACGTGTATAAAGTATACGTTGCCCGTGTGCGCTTTAAAGGCCCTTGGAGCTGTTATTTCCAAATAACAGATCCCGGCATGAAGTACATTATTAGTGGATTAGTACAATCGCACGTAATACAGAGAAATATGGTCCTGTGGGAGGTACATACATGTGCATGCATGCGCATGTACTAACCTTTACTGGTGCAGTTAATCATGCGTATTTAAGTAAATTCCAACGACAATCACCGGAGATCATTGAAACTTCTGAGTATTTACTTTATAGTTGCATCTTCAATATTGCTCCAAATTATGGGGTGTTATGTATAACTGTGACCTCTTTCCATTTCCACTATTTAACGAAAGTCAAACGACCAATGAAACTGTTACTAATACTGCGCATGTGCGGCTTGTCCACCTGTGCTCTAATAAAAGCCTCTCGGCAAATGCCAAGTTTCAGAAAGAGGATAACTGGACTGCAGAGAAAAACTTCCAAAACATGAAGGGGAAAGAAATTGTTCCATTACTTGTGATTTTGTTTTTCGTTGCCGGATGTGAGGCAGAATGTCCGCCACTCTGGACCCAATGGCAGGATCACTGTTACATGTAAGTATGCAATCCAAATTCACTCATATTTTTGTTTCGAACAATTTTTTTGCATTCCAATCACGTTATTCTTTAGTCGTGTTTCGAAATGAAGATACTTTTTGGTAACTTGAGCTAGCAAAGCAACCAGAATATGGCTTTATACCCAAGATATATCATGTTTAAATGATGAACTATCATTGTTTGTGAGAATTTCAAAAATTGGTTTTCTTGTGATTGTTTCCAGGAAAAATATATTATCAAAAATTTAGAATAAAAAATAAAAAGAGATTTAAATTGTTTATAATGTCAAAATAACATATAACTACAAGTTTATTAATATTATATACATCCAGTGACATGAGTGAGAACATGTGTAGACAGGGGCTGCCAGGGGGTGGGGACAAGAGGGAAAGTTCCCCTATCAGAGGATCTGCTGCCTATTACCGAAATTCTCTCATGGGAGCATGAGATGAAAGAGTATAACGTAATTTTTCAAAAGAATCACTTTTCATAGTCAATTTGGTCCACGCAAAATGTATAAGTTTGCTCCATTCCTACCCTTTAAATACTTGTATCTGGCTACCCTAAGTGTTAATGGTAACACCGCGTAGTAACTCATTGAACTTCGTTTTCTTTGCTGCTTAATTACCGATTCAATTATTCAACAGGACGTTGAAATTTCACATTAACTGGTTAGGTGAGGGTTAAGTCCTTGATATGACCTTGAGTGACCTTGTTTTCCATTCAAGAAACCAACTGATCAACTTTTATTTGCAATATATAAAAGGAAACAGGCTTTAATTGTTACAACAGGTAAATTGAATTAAAAACAAAAGAATTAGCGGTAAAGTGTTTTCTTAGTTTCTTTATTGGTTCGTGAGTATAAGGCCGTGCAACTTGTGCAGCACAACCATTACGAAAACTGGCTTGAATGGATAGTGATTTTCTAGACTCCCGTTTAAAGGAAAATATTACGTTTTTGGTGAAGAAAAAGATAACAACTTAAAAACTATGATAAATTGAAAACCTTAGGGCTGAATTTCTGTTCAAAGATATAATAATAGAGAACAGCATACATTTTTTCTATTGCAGTACCTGGTTATTCTTATTATAATTACCTAATTATAAATACGTGTGAAAGATGTTGTGAACGATTGAATAAAACATAATTGGAAATACCATGCGTATCCTATAACTATAGTTTGTCGATTGTGTACTGTGTGGAAAGTGCCCGGTTTCTTACAAACGGCAGGGTTTGCTTATTCTGTTATTCGATTTTGGTTTCTTGTACTTTTAGTTTAAAGGTCATGCGAAGTCACCATAGGTCAAATTGTGAAAACATCGTAAAAAACATGATATTTCAAGAAGGATGATTTTGAGGGATAAACCTCAGTGCAACAAAGCATTTTTTTTCGGAAAGGAATTTACTAAGCCTTTGTAGAGGTTTTAATAGTTTTGTAATTTTGCCTCCCAGAGGATCAACGAGATTAAGACAAAACAAATGTACCAGAAATTTGTTAAGAGTGGACTGTCTCTTTTGAGATATGTAATTAAATAATACAAAAGAGATCCAACTCACCCACAAGAGTCGTCGTCTTCTTCGGGAATGGTGATGTATCCATAAGGACACGCATTCACCGCGCATGCTTCCGAGAGGGTTAACACTAAATTTGCTTAGCGGGGAAAGTGGCAGGTTTCTTATATGGGTAGGGGCATCACTGATCAAGTTGAAATGGACACTTTTCTAATCGGAGTAAGAAGCTGAATTTATATCAATTTGATCTGGATAACAAAAATGAAGAGCATGCATAAGACGGGTACTACGAATAGGATGCTGAAGCAATCAACAGGTATGAGAGTCCGGCCAAACACACCCCTCAGAGAAAAGAATCAGTCTACTTTGCCTTCGTCGTTCAGACAACGGAGCTAGGTCAAGCTCCTTTATAAGACCAGCCGTAGATTCTAGATATTTTGAAAAGAGGCGCAATGAATCTAGTCAACGTTCTCTGGTTAACCTCAAGGTTGGTCACGCAAGTAATCCCGGTGAGCTGGTCCCAGACAGTGATGGCACATTCCAACCTTTGTAGGCTGTAAGCCTTACTTCTCAACAGCAATACGACAGATTTCTATATTGACCTTGCCTGGATTTTGTTGTCCTAATTATCACAAATATTCTGGATGTTTTTATCCCAGTTAAGTCTTTAGTAACAGTAAACTCCACACTATTTAAAACATACTAAAAGACAGGGTCGTTTCCTTCCGAGGAAGACCGGACTCCTTTTAAAATAACAGCCAGTTTGGGATCAACAAGCGACTCATCGACGGAACCTGGGTAGAATCTGTTTTGAACACCAAGCTTTCATAATGGTCTAAAGCAGTTCATGAGGAAGAGTGTCAAAGACTTTTTCAAAAGATATATAAACACATCATTTTTTTTGTTTGCATCCAGAGATGAAGCCCAGCCCTCAATGATTGACACAAGTTGTGTTTCGCAATTGTCAGACTTTCTAAAGGCATGTTGGTTGGGAGAGAGTAAGTTACTGGTTTCAAAATAATCCATGAGATTTGAAGCATTAATATGCTCAGGCTACCAATTTACAGCAGACACATGTTAGAGAAACCGACCTGGAGTGGCATGATAAAGAACTGTCATCTTTTTTGTAACTGGGCAGACAATAGTTATTTTCCAGTCCTCTGAGATGCGTCAATTTTCCAGGGATTGCTGAAAGAGCTGAGAAGACTTAAAACAAAGTCGTGAACACGTTTCTGATCTCGCTGAACTGGTAACATCACTCTGTAGAACAGAGATTCCCTTTAGTGTTTCTTTTTTAATGATGGTTGTGAATGAAATAATTGAAAATACATGTCCGTTACGTGGGCGTGCAAATCACAAATCTGAGAAATAACCGTTCGTCACAAGTTGTGCTGGCCGTTACATTGAGTGTCTGTAATTACTAAGTTGCTGTTGCTTGAAGTACACTGCTTTCCCTCATCAGGACCGGTTTTTGTTGTTCCAAATTAAATAAATATGAATTACAAGGTTACGAGGTGCTAGTTACCACAGACTAAATCGAGGAAAGGTGAAGTCTATACAATAAACATTCCAATGGAGTAATTTGCAATGACAAATACGAAATACGGTTAAAACAGCTCCTTTCGATCAGTGAGTTGGTTGCTCTGTACTGCAACTATTCGGGCAGCCCGTATAATAGGCACAAAGCAAGTTTATTACACGAAAACGACTTCCAACTGTGTTCAATAGCTATGCACAGTCCGGGAAATTTGCTTAACAGTGCCACTTCAAATTCCGCGGCTACCTTCAAAGCTATTTACAACTTAGTGTACAGCATAAGATACAAATAATGCTATGGCGCCAGCTATTTCTATAATTTTACAGCTCCCTGATTTCAGGTATTCGGTTTGTCCCCAGATCTGGGTGGAATGTGGATGATACTGACGACTTGGGCTGGTTTTTGAGAACCTAATTCCCATATAAACATTTAGAACAGGGGCTGATATTTACCTTACTGTTCAGAAGAAAGGTCGTCAGCCGGTTGTGGGGGCTGTTTCGTTGGGGTTAAGGAGACAGAGCCCTGATGGGTGAAGGGGAGCAGCTCCCGAGTGCCTTTCCCAACTTTTTGGAGATGCTCTCGTTGTCTTTCCTTTTTCACACAGTACATTTTGCTTTAAGGTCACATTATATGCCTTACCTTTCACACAAATCTCCATTATTGTTGTCGACAATTGATGTTCATAACATTTTTAGGTTGCTTCATAAGATTTTGAGCTTGACCTATAATAATCAGTACGTATGATTCTTTCTTCGAATAGTGAAAGGGCAAATCTGATGATTTAAGTTTAATAACAATCTTTTATATAACACCTTATTAATTCCTCTTCATCTGATTGGAGGATTGGTGGTCACATGCCATGCCGTGTTATTTGGTACTGTTGCACGGCCGTGTATTATCCATCGTGGGGTTAGTCTAGAATAATGTACGGTGTTTGCCTATTCGTTTCTTGAATCAAATTTTGACCAAAATCTGGCCTCTTTAGGAAGTCATTTTTTTACATAAAACAAATAATGAATATTTTCCATTCGTGTGACAATATGAATAATTTCATTCGTTGAAAGATGAACTTTCTATTCGACTCGGCTTCGCCTTGTTGAATAGAACGTTCAATCTTTCAACTCATGAACTTATTCATACCGTCACACTCATAAACTTTCATTATTTGTATGTTAATGTGCTTCCCGTTTTTCTTTTTGTAATAAGTCAGTACATAAAAGAAATAAATGTAAGAGAAAAATGCAAAAAGTGACTTAAACTGTCAAATGTGTAAACTGTGGCATATTAGTCTATACACTGTGAATTTAGCTCGGGAATGATTTCAGAAAATTAACCGTGACTGGTTTCAGTGAGTTTTTCCCACTACTTTCAGCTAATTGACGGAGAAGTTTACCCATTCATGATTACATTCCTTTTCTCTACCCCCGTCATCCTCCCATCATCCTTACAACATCCTCCCATTATCCTACCATCATCCTCCCATAAACAATATATATTGTTACGCTAGGGCAAGTAGTGTACATTTAAAGGGCAAGGTCGTGCGGAGCGCCTCGAGATTAAGTGGAGCTCCTGGGTTTATGTGGGGCGGCTCCGCTAAGC
>WURT03022269.1:0-11127 GCA_009936505.3 Holothuria glaberrima | reverse complement strand
TGAACGGATATATGAATGGATGTTTAACATTTGATGACATGTAACATTTTCTTTATTTTAACACAGACAGGATCATGAAGATCCTCATTCTTAAGTTCTTGTAACGGATTTCCTGTCAATCACATTTACATAATTTTGTCGTGGTTTCTTGACCCTAAAACGAATGCAGTATTCTGTGCTTGTTTTCAAAGTGAATATAAAAGCTTGGAATATAGTGCTTGATTTCAGCCCACTTTGAAAGAATCATTAGAAACTTTCAGAATATTAATTCAATAAGTCCTACTATCACAAAATTGATTGGTGAGATACAGTGTGTACTGAATAGCAGATGGTATTTTATCAAAACAGGGCAAGTACAGTAGTGCTCAAAATACTGTAATTGATTTAACATGATTTTTTCCTTACCAGTATTTCCCAGGAAATATCCAACCCCTGGACCGTGTGACATCACTGGTAAAAATAAAGAACACTTGAGAGTCCTGATTCAGTTTTAATTGATGAAACAGTATAGTTGAAACCTATAGTTTTCCAGGTATCAGCAACATTTACTAACCTTTAAAATATATGAATACTCTTCAGTGTTGTTGAAAAGTAAACAAACACTTAATTCTGAGTTGAAATGCTATGACAAAAGCTTAGGTTGTGAAGCTTCAAGTGGCTTTGCCCTCTAGACCTCCCTTCTGTATAATCAGAGTGGTTTGCAAGAGCATTCCCCGATCTGACAAACTCCACCTTGTACCTTTTCCAATTATGCTAAGGTATGAACTGCAAGGAGAGGTGGGGGAAGCTATAAAGGTATAATTACATTGCATGAGGTAGGGAAGGGAATCCACTCCCTTCCAGTGGAAACTGATGTCTTGAAAACTTCCTCTGTTCAGACAATGGTGGCATTCTAATACCTGCCTAACAGTTTCCCTCAAAACAATTGCAGAAGAAAGACAGTAAGGTAATAAACTTGAAATTTCTGAACAAAATTTAGCAGAAAACCAAAAACTTGATTGGATTCCTTTCCATGATTAATGACCCCCAATTCAGCTTTTCCAGTTGAATGGTTAGGCTTTTGCATTGCCACTGTGATATGGAGTAGTTTGTATTTAAATAGGTTCCCATTCCTGGGGGTACACAGAATTAGGGACATTAACTACACATACCAAAAGGCTAGATTTTTCAACAGGCAAAAATTATCTTTGGTCTTTTTTGCACCATAATTTTTCTTTTCAAGGTTCCAACTAAAGTGATAGTGTTTCCATAAAATGATTTGTAAAAGTGGAACAATTAAAAAACAGTACCCTTTTATCAAACTAAGAAATTCAGGAAACAATTCCACAAACTAATGCAGGTGTCACACTGTCCCAAAATTGACACCTGATGGGGCACATGAATATCGAATTTGGAATATCGGGCGAAGATAGCCCCGAACATTTGCAAGGTCTTTTGGCAATTTTATGGCATGCCAATGATTTTGCCATTGCTCACGAAGTTGCTCCCAGAGACTGAGAAACTGTGGTGGTCGTATGATGGCTTTAAGATGCCCTCACGAATATCCCGATGTTTTTACGATCAGAGCCGAATTTGACCATTGTCCATCTGGTTGTCAATTTTGGGACATTGTGACCCTTGTATTAATACTATCACAAAGATCCACAACCCTCTTTCTCTGGAACCATATCACATCTAACAACCCCCCCCCCCCAACTACACGTATTCCTGTTGTGCCTGACTACTGTAGGTAGACCTATGTCATACACACATGTCATTTAAAATCTGACAAGAAGAGAATGCAGGCTTCCTTCTTACTGTACCATGAAAATGTTAAGTACCACCCTCATTGATGACAAAACAAAACTTAAGCCTCCACTCACTTTCTTTTTTTTTAACCATTGACTTCTACCTTAGTTTCTTCCTTAGTGCCTTCCTTTTTTTCTGACTCCTTGCTTTCCTCCTTTTTCTCAGACTCCTGTTCTTTCTTTGATTCTACCTTTTCCTCAGGTTTTTCCTCTGGCCCCTTCTTCTCCACAAACGTAATTTTCTCTCCTATGGGATTCAGAGGCTCTGCTGGAGGCTGTGCTTCTGGAAGACCAATGATAGTACGTATCTCAGCGGGGCACATGTAGTATCCAACACCAAATGGTCGCATGTGGTAAACCATGAACTCTAGTTGGTACATCATATTAGGCGGCACATAATGGAAGCTTATTGAATAATCTGAGCAGCACTCGGGACCCTGCAAAAGATTAAAGTATGTCTATAGTAATAACAATAAAGAAAAGAAAGACAAGTCATACTGAGTGAAAACTCATGACTTAAAAATATCCTCTTACATACGAAGTCCAAATCATGATTTTGACAGTAGTATGTACTGTATACAAACACTGCCCACCTCCCCCTGCCCTTTAATGTTACTGGTGTACTCAATATGGAAAATGTAGAAGACTATACAGCTTATAGTTGCAAGTATAGTCTCGACCAATCATCTCCATCTTTGAGGATGCCTGTAAACCAAATGAGATAAATAATGACATTCCCTCAATTAATGTGTAACTTTGCCACCCCTAGCATCATAACCACAAATCCCACTGACAGAGTACCATAACTATGCTGTGCATCTGAGCCAATCACAATTAACTTTAATACACCATTTACATACCACCCTTTTTCCACCACTTTAATCCAATCCTCAAATCAATAACTGTCTGAGCACCTCCCAGTTAGCAGCTTCATTAACAAAACACAACACTCTTTGACTTGCTGGCAGTAGCAATCAAGGCTGAAGAAAAACATTCTTTTTCCAAGTAGCAAGTCAAATTTTGCACATCTTTTTTCATGTTTTCCATACAGTATCTTTACCCTCCCTCTGCTAAATTTCTCTCCAATTACCCAAACTTCCCTGCCAGAAGCTTACATTAAGCATTTCAGACTTTTTCTATCCATAACCCTAGCTAATCAGCCCACTTTTGACCATTTGCCTTCATTCTAATTTGATAACACAATGCCACAGGATCACCAGCATCTCACTGAAATGTTGATACTGTACAGCAAGCTTTACACACTCTGAGTGGCTTCAGTATATCAATACATTCAAAAATTGTATAGTTTGAATTTGAACTCTTTTTTTTTTTTTTTATATCCTTCAAAGTGGGGATAATAATTTGTGTCCACACTAATGTTTACGACCATAAATGCATGACACTGGTGTGACTTCTTGAAATGTAACTCTGTGCAGTGGCGGAGCTGAGGGATTCAGTCAGAGGGGCAAAAAAGGCCTGTAGGGGCGCTTTGAAGTAGGCAAATACCCTAAAAAGGGCGCGGACAGGCGATTTGAATCAGTCAGGGTGGGCGACTGCCCCCACTATGCTCCACCACGGACTCTGTGACTAATTTTATGCCACAAACAGAACATACTGTATCTTGGATGGTTGTCAAACCTTTCAGTCCTACACGACTTGTTTCCTGCAGTTATCACAAACATACAACTGGTTGGACTTGGGAAGAGAATTATCAAAGCCTACTTTTCATTGCTATTAAATTTCATTTTTTGGTATCTCCATTTTGTTTCTCAATAGAAAACATCTTTTCAAATGTGTGTTTGCTTTCCAGGATTTTGTCATCTCCATGGTGATAGTTAAAATCTGCTGTGTGAAATTCTGGGCTTCTGACTGTAGGCCAAACTTAGTCTAATGTACTGTAATGACACAATGCTACTGTAGTCTCAGGACTGCATGTTCGGTCTAGTGGTAGAGCATCCGCCTCTCATGCGGGAGGCTCGGTTTCCATTCCCAGGTCGAGTCATACCAAAGACCTTAAAAAAGGAACCTTCTGCCGTTGTGCATGATGCTTTGCATAAGCAATGGAGTATTAAGGGAAAACAAACCAGTGAGCCACAACTGGAAAAAAGGCTGTGGCCGGCTTGACTCAAACCAATTGGTTGGAAACTGGGCTGTTAGACCTCATCTAACTAACTACAGTAGCTACTGTAGTCTCAATACCATGTATAAAAAGCTTGTACTTTCAACAAACTTAATTGCATTGTATAATATCTGAATGCATAAGAACAGTATATAATATAATGCAATATTTCATTCTAACATAAATGCCACAAACTCCACAATTATTGAAAATTTACTTCATATTATCTCCATCCATGTGATTGATATGAACCAAATTAAACATACAGTAAAATGTAGAACAACCAGTTACCTCTTTTACTGGATAGAAGTTATATGAAAAATACCAAAATTTTCTTGGCAGTATATTCGGTACAACCATTTGCTGTGGAACAAATGGGTGGAATGTTTCATAAATATTGTCTCTGGAGTCTCCTGCCTCCACCCCTGAATTCATAAGGCATTTACCAATCTCAACATCTTCAGCACCACCCACGAAGGAAGCACTTTTACAAAGTTTCGTGTCCTTAAATGCTTTTTCCACTAACAGCTCAACAGCTTTTCTGCTCAGGACATACCCTGCGCCACCACTCATGTACCCCTGCTTGACATAAGGTTTGAACTTCCTTCCAAAATAGATGGGTTTTTCAGGATCATACGAGGACACAAGTTTTCTCATATTTTCAACAATTACATAAGTATCATCATCCGCTTTTAAAAACCAATCAGCTTTATCAAGGTAATTCTTGTAAATGTAGTCAAAGGCCCCCCTGGTCTTCTGCCAAAGGTATTCTCTCCCTTCATGGTCTACAACTGCAACTGTAGGGAAGTCTGTATTTTGTGAGCTGATAAAAAGAACAGTGTTGCATCTTTTGGTCCAAGTTGCCCTGACATGGATGGCCTTTGTCTGTAAATTTTTAGGATTAGTCATAATCCAGCACAAGATCCTGATCCTCTGAGACATCCAATCACCAAGGGCATCTTCTCCTATTGCAAAAGAAGAAAAAAAATCAAATTTTCCATTTTTACAAATTTTGGACAAATATACTCTACATAATACATTAGAAATTAATATTTATGCTGCAAGTTTTTCAAAGGTGATGAGCAAACACTGGTCTGCATTTTACTGTATGTTGACATTAGAACCACATACTGTACAGTACTGTACTACGTTGTTTGTACAGGTGTACTGTACAGCAAAGACTGCATGCAAGCTGTACATGTCATAGTTTGGTGTGAAGCTGTGTACACTACTGTACATATTTTTTCTGCACATTACCAGTGCAGTATGTCTACTACTGTAACATTAGTTCCAGTGATCAATGCAAAGTTGCAAACACTTACAGTACTACAAGTACAGTTCCACCTTGGTACTACTGTAGTAATGTGTACTGTGCTTGCTTTCCTTGAACATGAAATTGTGTATGCCTACAGTACTTGATAAGTACTGTAGAAACATACCTGAGGCCATTCCTACTGTGAGAAGTACCGTACAGTACACAGTAAATTTGTTAATGCATAAACCCATGAAAAATTGTGACATGACGTATTTACCAGCTGGTATGAACCATGTAAAATATATTGCTGATACTTTTAGGAACAAAATATCTCACCACAAATAGTAAAATCTCTCTGAACTAAGCTTACAGTACTTCTAGCCCCCCCCCCCCCTCCAATTTCAGAAAGAACACTCTTGTTTAGTGCACCTCCCAGACAAAGCAACAACTGCACATACTGGCTTTAAATTGCTCAAGACCATATCCACACAGGCTGAATATGAGCTGCCTGGTAACACTTCTGAATGATCTGTACTAGTCATCAGTGACAGACCAATTTGACTGATGTTATTTTTTGACTTGAATGTCATTCTGAGTGCAGTCACCAATTGTATAAATTTACAGTAGATTTGTAGGGCTACAGTACCATATTCCTAAATTTATTTGGGCGATGCTTCACTTCGCCACACAAATTTGTCACTATTCTGTCAAAACAACCACCACTCCAGTCTAGCTACAACCCTTTATAGAGGAAGAGTACAGTACTTAAACTAAAGCTGTGCAGAAAACCAATTTTGATTTGAAAACCTGTTTAAACAGGTTACGGTTTGCTTCGGTTTCAAATTTTCTGAATGATACTGTAGCCTGTAAACAGCTGGTTTGGGCTGTAAAACCACCTACAGTACAGTTCACTGCCTTTCCATGCTCTGTTACTCTGATCATAAATGATTTTGGAAATTGTGGCAATGCAACTTGAGTCTTTTGGTTATCTCTACTATGTACTGTACAGTACATTCTGTACCTCGTACCAACCAGACAAGGTTTTTCTCCTCCACCCTTTCCTATTTCCAAATTATCTGATCTCATCCAGCCATTTGTAGTACCCACAGCACACAACTTATGCTATGGTACAAACACTGTTTGTATACTGTAGGGCCAGGCCCAGAACTTCTGTAAAGTTGTCATTTTCATGCAAAAGTAAACACAACTCTGCAATGCCAAATAAAATTCTTTGATTACTGTATACTGTACTGTATCACATCTGGCCTATCACGTTCACATGGCAAGAAGAAAACATGGCATACAGTACAGTACCGTACCTACTGTATATGTAACATCAGGTGTCATATACATCCTGCACATGTTCATTGATGATGGCCATTATTTTGTGAATGTATGCACAGTCAGGTTTGTGATCAGCAGAGTGCCATTTTGTTAAAAAAAAACATAAATTGACAGAGGAAAGCTTGAAACACATTTCTTAGTTATTTTGGAATTTAATATTTTAGTTTGAATATTACACACATGGTACAGGATTTACTCAAATTGCTGAAATGTGCATTTTTGCTACAAATATAATGTAAATCCTTCGTAAGACCCTTGTAAGGCCCTCGTAATGATGTACTGTAGATCATAGGCTTTAAAATTATATTTGGCTACATTCAAGTTTTTGGTTAGAAAATCACAATTCTATACCTGTCTTTTGATACTGTACTGTAGGCGCTCATCATTGAACGTTCACTCCATCCTACAGTACTGTGTATGTGAATTTGATAAAATAGTTAAATCTCTAAGACTGTACCATACTGAAGCTTTTACCTTCCTTGTTGATTTACCTTACAGTAACTTAAGTATGTATAAAGTACAGTACATATACTGTATAGAGTATGGTACATTACTGTGCATCCCAGTTGCTTCAAGGTTCTAAAGTGCTGTAACAATAACATACAGTAGCATGACACAAAGATAAAGTTAGGCCATGTAAAAATAAAAATACTGTATGTTTCACGTACGGTTTATGCAAGAGGAGGATGAGGGGCTTTTTTATTTTTTATTTTTTACTTTTCCAAGATGGCTTTTCCACAATCCTCGGTACATTCATTTTAAAGGATATGTGTGGTATAGCCTTGTTTTATTGTGTAACACAAAGCTTCAGCTTTAGCAAGAACTTCTTTTAACACCCTTGGAGCTTAACGTAAACTACTGTACGTTGTACGTTGATGTAATTCATTGTTCCACACAATAGTATTAGCGAAGACACAAAGCACTAGTGGCGGTAGTATAGGGAGCTACGTAGCACAGTGTCTAACTTTACACATACCCTGTATGTTGAAAGACATTATCGTAAAGCTAATACTGCATAAACGACGAGTTCGCAAGTAAATATTTTCGGGTACTGCACATATTTTGTAACTTTTGTTTTCTCTCATTTTTCCGCAAATAAAAAATAAACTAGAGCAGTAATGCTTCTGTATCTCAATACAGTCAAACATTTGTACGGATGAGAATTAAGGACATGACGATAATTCTCATCAGGGTTCTACTGTAGCTATGGTCTGCAGCGCCAGGCGGGGTCGTTAAGTACTCCATATTTGTGCTCGGCACTCACAGTCAAATGTACTGACCCGCCTGGCACAGATTTTCCGCCAAAAATGGAAAAATACCAAAAAAAAAGAAAACAATTATACAACTACAGTAAACCAGACTGCAAAAATGCATTGAAGTTTCAGTGATTCCAAATAAAGCCATGTTATCCCATTTCTTCCAGTCACTGGTCAAATGCTATCTTAATGTGTTCTCAAAATACACAGTGTGTTCATATTTGATCTTGGGAATTCTTGATTTTTGATGTCTGGTGACCCCAGGTAAAAATCTTGGCAATCCTTGCTTTTGGACCTCTGGTGTTAACCCCAGATGATGATCTTGGGAATTCTTGGGAAATTTTGCTTTTTGACATGTGGGGTGACCCAGAAAAAGATTATGGAAAATTTCCTTTTTTGACCTGTAGTGACCCCAAATAAAGATGTTGGTTTTCAGAGTTTGACCCCCTGTGACTGCAGATGTCCTTTGACCACCAAAAAAAAAGGTTCTCAGTCTCACCGTAACACATCTGCTTACTACAGTATGAAATCTATCCAAGTTTCCTTCCTCAAGATATCGTGTTTTAAACAAAGTTTTCAGGGTTTGACCCCCGCTGACCCCAGATGACCTTTGACCTCCACCAAAAACTATAGGGTTCTTCTCCTTACCATAACGCATCTGCATACTAAGTATGACATTTATCCAAGCTTCCTACGTGTAACTCAAGATATCTTGTTAACAAGATTTTCAGGGTTTGACCACCGGTGATCCCAGATGACTTTTGACCTCCACCAAAAACAATAGGGTTCTTCCTCTTATTATAATGCATCTACATACTAAGTATGACATTCATCCAAGTTTCCTACCTCCAGATATGGTGTTAACCATGTTTTCAGGGTTTGACCCCCAGTGACCTTTAACCCCCACCAAAAATGATAGGGTTCTTCCTCTGACCATAACACATCTACGAACTAAGTATGACATTCTCCAAGCTTCCTTCCTCAAGATATCATGTTTAAACATAAAATGACACAAAGCATTATGGGAACCAGCAACTGGATGCTGTACATCCATTTTCATTTTGAATAGCTGCTGCTTACTGATCAGCCAAAATATCCCCCCCAAAAATTATCAAGTTCAAATCCTGAATACTACATTTTTATACCACCTGTATGGGCCAAAACTAATAGATTTCAAAATAAAAACGTAAACAATCACTAATGTGACAATGCTGAAAAGAATATTACTGTAGCTACAGCTAGTTACTGGCTAATGCGACAAAATCTGAATGCATGTTATGTATTGAGATAAAAATACTGCATGCCGCCCCAAAAACGGAAGGGGGCAGGGACTCGAAACATATATTTTTTTATTGCGCCTTACTGTATGCTGATGCATCATGCAGTATTAAATACACTCAATGTTTTCATTGATACTTTGGAGTGTTACAACATTGGCAGAACACAAAACTGAATTACAGTAATTTTTTTCAGTCAATTATTGTATACAGTTTCAAAATGGATCCTACTCCTTATAAACATTTCACATGTGAAGGACACTGTTACAATTGAAAACACATTCAAAATTTTTGCACAAAATTCTGAGACACAAATTAATCAGTTTAGTTGATCATGCAACTTTGTGACCGATGCCAATACTATAATTTAATGGTCAGTGAACATGAAAATGCCATACCTGTACCTGTCTATGTGATGTTAAAAGAATTCAAATAACCACAGTTCATCAAATTTTGACCATTTCACAAATTTTACTTTTGTTGCCGCCTACTGTACATGTACATCGCAAATAAGCATGAGCTACTGTACCAGGGTTGAGTCTTTCATGTACACAAATGATACACCATGCGCGCCAATGTATGAAGGCAAACTTTCATTTAAAAAAATAATTTGTTAAAAATTTACAGGGGGCCGTTTACTAAAGGGGGAGCATTTATTAGAGAATACAGTATACAGTACGGTATGTACAGTATGTACTGTACTCTTCTTGATATTGCCTACAGTACTGTACTATACAGTACATCTCTATGGTTTGTTATTACTCAGGCGTTTTGTTTTGTGTGTGTGGAATACTAATACTGTACCATTAAGTTTACAGGTTACCCAGTTGATGTTTTATACTGTACTGTACATGGACTTTAGCAAAGCTTTTGCTAAAGTGCCACATGAAAGATTACTAAAAAAGTTGTCTGCTCATGGAATTGATGTGCATATCACCAATTGGATTAGAGCTTGGCTGTCTGGAAGGAAACAGAGAGTGGTAATTAATGGGGTTTCTTCAAGCTGGTGTCCTGTAACAAATGGTGTCCCACAAGGGTCAGTTCTAGGTCCAACACTGTTTATTATCAATGATATTGACAGAGGTATTTGCAGCAAAATTTTGAAATTTGCTGATGATAAAAAAGTTTACAGAAAAGTCAGTACATGGGAAGAGGCAGCTTGCCTGCAGAGCGATTTATGGAAACTACTGTAGTTGAGTAGAGTAAGGACTGGCACATGTTATTTCATCAAAATGTAAAGTTTTGCACCTTGGAAAAGGTATCCCAATTATGACTATTTTATTAACAATGTAAAGCTCACTGAAGTGTCAGAAGAAAAGGACCTTGGTGTAATTATTGATAAGGGGCAATTCCACGGTAACGTTGTGATGCTTTGGAAGCAATATTCACATTTCAAGTGCAAGTAACAGGAAGAGCTTTTGTTGGGAACAAACTTTTATTACACTTCTACTACTACAGTACTATCACAAAGTTAATCTGGGACATTTTTTTTCTTCAAAAAGTGCACTAAGTATGAAAATATGAATGCTAATGACTATAGTAATGCTGTGATGCTAAAATGGACATGTATACATTTTCTGGCCACTTGCAAACTGTTAAAACCCTGTGAAGTTAAAGGACTTTTTACAGTTTCTTCACATTACATTCTGGAGACAGTTGTGTACAACAGTATTGTGAAATGTAAAATAAAAAATTATGATTATGGTACTGTAGATATGATAAAATACCAAAAAAATGTCTGATAGCGCCGTGACGGTAACGCCGTGACCAAGGCCTTACTACTGTATATGGTAAGCACATGTTAAAAAATTAAGTTGATAAGCTGATGGAAAATGGCGATGTTAATAGTCAGAATGTTTGTAATTCATCTAGATACCAGTAATTTACTGTAGATGTTTTAAGAAATATTTGCATATGAATGTGTGTAAGAAAGTGGAAATTCCATTTTGGCCATCCGGTGAAAAATGAACTGCAATAAGTATACAGAAAAGTACACTACTGTATCTTCTGATCAAGATTAAACCTTTACAGTAAACAGTAAAAAGAAAAATGCTTAGCTTGGCCTACAGCATCAGGAATGACATGAACT